>BSBK01007191.1:265000-330670 GCA_027943335.1 Chamaecyparis obtusa | reverse complement strand
ATATGTATATATATATATCTATATGTATATCTATATGTATATGTATATATGTATGTATATATATATATATATATATATATATATATATATATATATATATATATATATATATATATATATATATATATATATATATATATATATATATATATATATATATATATATATATATATATATATATATATATATATAATGCATTAAAGATATGCTCAAATATTATGAAGCACGGGCAAATGTTGAATAATGTTTGAGTACATATCCTGTGATAGGAGAATTAACTGATTCAGCATAAGAAGTTAATGTATACTGACAATAGTTACAAATTTCTCAAATGCAAAATGAACTTCAAAGGAATTTTTAAATAAGAATGGAAGGATCCCTTCTGTCCATCTATGATTTATTGAAATGCCAGATTTTAGTGTTGATTAGTCAAGCTTATATATGTATTAACTCTTTCAGTGCAGCAGACATCTCAGAGACAAAATAAAAGAAGGTAATAGTATTTTTGCTTTCGTTACATAATTGCTTCTTTATATTAACCCTTTATCAGTAGGTATGGTAGAGTTCTGCTGTGTTTTTCAGGAGGAAGCAATCAAGAATTGTCCTAGAGCATCAGATCAAATATTCTCAACATGGATGTATTCAAACCCACATAATAAATGATGTAACAATAAAATGTGGCACTTAAGAGCAGAAATGTAATAGTAGTACCTTTAATACTCGATATTATTGAGAAGTGGGTATGCCCACTGAAAGGTTGTATTCTGAATAGATATAGGACTCCTCTTGTTAAAATAGTGGGAATGCCCACGAGGACTATGTTGTATAAAATCTCGACTATGGTTGAGTTGTGGGTATGCCCACATAAAGTTGTACTAGTACAGGACCTCAGGTCCCGGGCAAGGCTGGAGGTTTTCTCCACCCCGCTCTTTCCTACCAGTGCCCGTAGTGAGCGGGGTCACATGTATTAAAAAAAAATTAATATATTAATAAAAAAATTATAGGGCTTCGGCCTTTTATTGATCAAAAAAAAAAATTGATTAGAATATTTTGAAAGGGTTATTATGAGAAATAATATCTCCAAAATTCATTAAATAGTAAAATTATTTCGTGGTAAAATCATGTAGAAATAGTTTTTGTATGAATGTTTTAGATCATACTTCTTAATCCATATCATTGAACCAAGGAGCAAGAGTCAAGTAATTAATAACTTATTCATACCATTAGAAAAACAACCATCACTATGAGCTACATCAACCAAAATAAAAATAATCACATTTATCTCACATTTTTAAAATAGCAAAGGGTGTCTTTCATAGGGTTTGTACAACCCATAAAAGCATTGATAAAATAATTAAATCAATATTGTCTTTTCATTATTTTATCCTACATCATGCATTTAACATGCAACAATTGTTCTAGGTCATACACTATCATAGTATTAGTAGCAACTATAAAAAAATCCTAAACTTATATTTAGAAAAATAGTGACCATTATTTCAAAACTATAGTTTTTTAATAAAATAAAACTTAGTAAAAATAGTACTCCAACTATTTATTGAAACTCCTACAAAATAGAATGTATGAATTTGAAATGTAGCTAACATCATTTATCAACATAGTCTCCCATGATGGCGAGTGGATGCACAAGTTGATGTTAGAGCTTGAAAATTTGAAACTCTACAATTACCTTACTAGGGATATATGCAAGTTGTTCATGAGTGTTTAATTCAACTTCTTTCTTCTCAATTAGACCTTGATTAAAATGATACTTCAAATAAGAATGTATTATGAGAGATTGGGTTCTTGACCAACTTGATATCGTGTTATTATAAAAGAAATTATAGACTAAATTTGTTCCTTTCCCAAAAAATTTGGAAGACATAATGCTTATTTACCTATGCAAGTAAATACAATATTTTCTACAAGAGAAACTAAAATTTATTTGAGCTTCATATAACCAAACATAAACCAAGAAAAAAGTAATTATAGATGTTGGCTTTAACCATTCAAACTATCTCCTCACTCCAAAGCACTAAGGTCAACAAGTTTAAACTGTGTAGAAGCACATAATGACTCCTAGTGGAGGAAATGAATCCTTATTGGATTCTATTGATTACACTAAGATCTTGCGGGTGGTGAGGTAGCTCTTGACCCAACGTATCCAATTTCTGTCAAATCCTAAATTTTTGAACACATCCAAAAGAAACTACTAATCCACAAAATTTATATTTCAAAACGTCCAATTTAATGACCATGCTCACACTCCTAGCCTTACGTGTTGATTGTATAGCTTACTGGGCTATAATAATGGCTTCCACTGTTGATCTTTATCTTAGTAACTACTGTATACATTATATTACGAAGAGCGGTTGGCCTGAAATCATTCATTGCTTGTGCGTCTTTCTTTTTTGGTATTAATCCTAGAAAGGTCTGATTGAGTGCTCCCAATATTCTAGGTTTTTCTCCTTGATTCCTCAATAGCCCAAAAAAGATCCAACCCAACAATGCCTCTAAAAGAAGCCCACAAGAAAACTGTCAATCACAGTGAAACTTCCTTGAACAACTTCCTAATCTGTTTTAGGCTAATATAAGATGGTATACTACTCAAAATATTTGCCCTTTTAGCCCTATTTTCTAGGGCTTCCTTATTTAAAAAACTTCATATTCTCTTTGTTTCCATTTTTTTAGTCATTTGTCCATCATCTTTACTAATTTCAAATATCCCTTTATACTTCTATTGGCAATGGAAATTTTGTGAAAAAGCTTTGTATTTTTGTCCCCCTCTTTCAACCACACTTCTCTTGAATTTTGTTTCTAAAAACATACTTTTCTAGCTAATGCTTTTAATTAAAAATCATCAACACTCATACCATTTTCAATTAATACTTCATTTTAGTGGAACCAACTCCTTTTCCATTCTTCCTTTATCCTCAAAGATGTTTTTGAAATGTGATTTGTTTCAACTTTTCAATTTATTCTTGACAAAGCTTAATTTATTTCTCAAGTGATATTAATCTGAGTTATTTTCAACCCTAATTTCATTCCACTAGCCATCTATCAAATATTTTAAGCAAGACATTTGCTAATCACATATTCTCAAACTTGAAAGGATATTTTTTGGGGGGTTTCTTCTAGAATTACTTGTAGCTACACTGGATAATGTTCCAAGCCCGTGAATGGAGGATAACTACCTCATGTGCCACTGATTGGTTTTCCCAATCCCCAACAATTAGACATATTTCCAGTCTTTTCCACAATTATGGTAAATCATAACCAGATCATGTTTTTAGGACTGCTTTAAAAAAAGCCGAAGGAAACTGGGTTATAATTTTGTTGATATCAACCAAGTCAAGATGCCATGACATTGAAGAGGAAATGCACAAGATCTCACAAACTAAATGTGCAAAGATGCAAGAATTGCAACTCTTCTCTTCTAAGTCGACAAGAAACATTCATGAAAATAAGGTCCTCCTAATGAACCTAATTACATCCTAATTATGTAACTGCATAAGTTGGTAAGATAGATAATTGCAATGGAATTGATTTCTTTGGTGGTATGGCTATGTATAGTTGCATGCAGTGAACTTGGAAATGACTTAGCTGTATAGATTTGGATATTACAAGAATATTAGGTGTTCACCAAGTAAAAAGAATTTTTTTGCATCACGAAAGAGTGCCAAAAAAGAACTGACAGAGTAGGCCACTTAGAACCCTTTTTTTTACTAAGCTTTCACAATTAGGGTTTCCATTCCTTCATTTATCCCATACAAATTTTCCATCTTAGAGAGGTGCATTTTGAGTATTGCAAGAAACATAATTGTAGGTATCAAGATAAGCCATGACAAATGGTTTAAAAGCTTTCCCTCACAAAATTTCAAAGTTGATTCATCACGTTACTCCAAAAGAAACCATAAAGTATTTTTTTTACTTGAGTGATAAGACAGTTGAGATGATGTTACAATTATGTCCAATTATATTTAGTCCTCTTTCTCCTCCTATCCCTTGGCTTAATCTCTCTCCCTCTCTCCCCTCTCCATTTCTCCCTTCCCTCTCCCCCTCTTCCTTCCCCTCACTTAGAATTGTAGGTGTGGTTTGAGTATTGCAGTCAACATAATCATAATTATCAATATAAGCCATGAAAAATATTTTAAAATATTTCTCATAAAATTTAAAAGTGAATTCACCATGTGAATCTAAAAGAAACCATAGGAGTAGTTTTATTACCTAACAATAAGATTGTTGAGTTGATGTTGCAATTATGTCCAATTTTGGAAAATCTGCAAGCTTTGTCTCCATCTCTCCCCTCTTTCTTTCTCCATTCCATTTCTCCATCTCTATCCCTCTCCCTTCCCCTCTACCTCTATATCATACATAATTTCATAATGGATACACCATCCTTCTCTTAAAGAAACTATAGGAGTAGTTTTATTCCCTAAATGATAAGATTATTGAGTTGATGTTGTAATTATGTCCAATTATATTAAGTCCTCTTTCTCCTCCTCTCCCTTGGACCACACACTCTTTCTATTTGCCTCGTTGACCTCCCTTTCTCCCTTATATGTAATGCCCCGCTAGGGAACCTAGGAGAAATTAAGCTAAACATGCTACTAAGTTTATAGAATAATTTTTTTCTTAAGAGTTTACAAACAATAATGAATAACAAAGTAGAAGCAATATAACATAAAGACAATATGTACTCATTTATACAATTCATTTACAAATTACAAATATCAAGGGTTCCTTGATGTAGAATTGCATAAATATAAATTTGAATATATTAAGTACAATAACTATTCAAATCTTCCACATAATTAAACTAAAGTATATCATCTCATAAAAGAATACCCAAATACAATTGAACCATAAGGTATACATGATAACCCACATCCACTACACAAGTTGTAGGGTATGTAAATATAATCTAAGTACAAAGTACAATACAATAAATGAAAGATAAGAGTAAGTCTCCAATGATAAACAAGAAGATACGACTATTACAAGGATCATCCAACGCTGCTACTATAAGGACATCAAAATCTCAAATGGTAAAAGAATCATTATCACCCAACCACATGAAACCAAAGGTTCGCTCCCACCATGTTGAGGAGACAACAGCAGACCCCACTTTGATATCAAACACCAAAGTCCAATACAATACAACACCTAGGTAAAGGATCAAAAAATCTCTCTATCTCAAAAAGGTACAACACCAATTGCAAAGATAATAGATACTCTACCAGATGAAAACAACACATGTAGAAAACCTAAGATGCATAAAGGGAAGTGTCATCACATGAGTCAACTCTAGAGTTACCTTGGGAGTCTCTCTGGACCTCGACCCCTTAGTGAATCTACATGGTATCAATAACCTCTCATACAGACAAGGCTACCAACTATACCTCATCCAATCCACACAGGCGGCTAACATCTTCTCACAAAACATCCTAGCCTATATACTAGCACTCAAGGCATGGGTGAGGAACATAGACATCTTATTAATTCATTTTAAACGCTTAATGTATTTAAATTATTACTTTATTAAGTAGCTTGCAAAGGATACCCAGGAAGCCACTTCTGGGCTCTAACACCTCCAAAACAAGCCACTTCCCATCTATACACTCAAATAACCTACCCTAATGCTCCAATAAAAAATAACAAAGAGAAGAATGAACCAAAACCACAAAAGCTTCTCAAAAATCATAAATCGTGATAATCACCAAAGTAAAATAATGGAGCATAACAAAGAACATCACTTCCTATGCAAGGATCAAACTGTCCATCTCAATATATACTTATCATAGATCATCCATTCCAAAATGGATATCTCAAAGATCTAATAACAATCTACAGAGTCTCATATCATAAGATCAACAATAATCACAACATCAATGACATCCATATTAAAACATCTAAGTAACGTAATCCATCAAGATAATAATCCAAAACATGGAACAATCATAGTAGAGTATATAAGGTGACCAAGTAAATCAGACTTAATTATAATAACGATCATCACCTTTTTGGTCAAATGAAATAAAGATCGAGACACAATACATCATATGAGATCACTCACAAATATCACATAATCATACATGATCCAATCGAGACTTAAAAAATGCTTATATAAAGATTCTCTACATAAAAAATAGAGATCAACAAAAAAACACTTCAAAGCCTCTAGTATACAATTTGTAAAAGTCAATGTAATTTCTCCAAATAAACAACATCAAACAAGGCAATAGAATATACCAAGTAGTCAAACCATAACACAAGTCGCAGTTGTTTAAGAATCGTCAATTTTGTTTATTGATGTCTAGTTTGACTTATTAATAAAATGTTCATTTAAAATTTCATGCACATATACTTTTTAAATAAGTATTGAAATAAAATCTCCATGCATATCAAAACACCAAGTATTTAATAATAAAATAATATTATTAATTTTTTAAATATAAATATAAATGAAAACATAAATATTAAAACCCGCATGTAAAAAATCAATTAATATTTATCTATTAATTAATTTTTTAAAATAAATAAATAACAATAATAATAAAAAATTAAAAAATTTAATTTTTTTTAAAATCCAAAAATTATATATATATATATATATATATATAATAGATTTCAAATGTCCAAATACATATACATTTATTTTTCTATTGGTTTTCTAATTTCATGATTTAATTATCTTTTTTTTCCATATATATATATTCTTTACTACTTTCTTTTAATTATATAAAAATATTATGCCCATATGTAAATATTATATATCTATTTTAATTTGATTTATTTCTTAGAGTTTCAACAACAAATACAAACAAACCCTAACTGATTTAATACAAGGCTTTTCCTCAATTTTTTTCTAACAAAACTATCAGGTATTCACAATTTCACAATCACAAGATTACTTCAATCAAAAAGCTTTCAAAATAAAATTTTGTACAAAAGAAGAATTACAAAACTACCATCAACAAAATCTGACATGCACAAAGTAAACAATGATTTAAGGTTTCAATTTTACTTTTATCACCAGTCATGTGATGTGAGCAACCACTATCAATTATCCATCTATCACTTTTACTCACATATGAAATAAGTGCAATTTTCTCATCTTCATCAGAATCATCTTTCATAGCAACATAAACAACTTCTACATCGTAATCATCAGACTTACTAGATTCACTGTTAGTTTCTTCTTCAAAAATATAACAAGATTTCTTACCTTTATCCTTGTAGTCCTTATACCTTATGTGATCTTTGTCATCCTTTTTGTCTTTGTACTTGTTTTCCCTTCTCTCATCCTTGTCATTCTTGTCAGGACATCTTGTTGCATGAAAAATAGATTATAGGAAGTTTACCTTTAAATTTTCCTTTTCCTCTCGGTAGCCTTCTAGCCATGAGTGCCTCAAGATCATCAAGATCATCATCAGAAGTGTCACTGCCACTGTCATTGTTCACACATCTTTCTTTTCCTTTCTTTGAATTTTGAAGAACCATTTGAGACTTGAATGCAAATTCAATATTATGAGTAGTAATTATCAAAATTTGACAATTCAAAAGTAGTAAGTCTACCAACAAGACCTTCCAAGGTTAAGTTGTTACCAGGAGAAAATCTTAGTTCTTGTATTGCAGAAAATCTAATAGCATAAATAGGAAGTAGGGTTCTCAAAACCTTTCTAATAACAGTTTCATCATCGATATTTCCATTAGCTCCTCTAATAGTATTCACTACCTCTTTAACTCTGGCACAATATTGAACAATAGTTTCACCTTCTAACATTCTCATTTCATCAAACTTATCTCTCAAGCTTTTGGATTTGTCTCTCAACACATTTTTGTCTCCACCATAGATAGCTTCCAGTGTGTCCCACATTTTCTTTACATTAGTACAGTTCTTGATATCTTCAAATTTAGGATAACTTAGGGCTGATGTAATCTCCAACATTGCGTGATTGTGTTCTTTCTTTTATTTCATCTCCTCGGCTTTCATAGGTGCAGCTACTAGTACATAATCATGTTCCACATAATATTTCATTGAATCACCAATACTAGCTAGGTGTGACTTTATCAAAATTTTCCATGCAGGGAAGTTGATGCAGGAGCATCTCGGGACCTTGGCAATCATGTGTCACCAAAAAGATGTTTGAAGTTTTATGTGTTGCTTGGTTCCTTCTTTGATCGAGTTGGTTCAGTGTTGCTCGGTTTCCTTTGTTTACCAGTGTTGGTCAGTTATCTCTTTGGCACTCGATGAATTTCCCTGGCACTCGGTGATGCTTGTCTGGTGCTCGATTTCCTTGCTTACCGAGTTTTTTATTTTGGATTTCTATTGAAGCTGACTTATGCATTTAATTTGGGTCTTAGATTTAATGTTGGTATCTATCATTGGGAAGTGTGTGGACCTAGATCTGGTCGTTCCTTCCATTGATAGTGGATTTGAAGGCCGACTTGGTTCGGTAGCCTCTTGTATAAATGTAGTTGTTTGGTTAGAGTTTAGGAAGTAGTTTTTGGAGATAGAAGATAAAAGATAGAAAATTAGAGATGGTTGGCAGATCTCGCATGTTGGAGGAATTTTGTACTTGATTGTAATATCTGGCCTAAATTGGGAAGGCCTTATAGCCTGACATGTATGAATCAATTGAAGTTAATAAATGAAAGTCTTTGCATTCTCTCTCTCACTATTGTGTGTTGTTGCTTCCACGTGTGATCTCTGCAAGGTGGATCTATTTAGGGTGTGCCTTTGGCTCCTCTTTCCATCCTCCCTTGTGTTAGGTGGTATCAAAGAAAGGTTAGATCTGGATCTAGGTTTGTGAATCTAGGTTTGAGGGTTCCTTCTTGTCAAACCCTAGTTGAATTGTTTTGGGGTAGAAGATTACGATCTAGCCTGCAATTGCAGAGGGTTTCAAGATGGTTCATGGGACACGAGATGTGGATCCAAGATTGGCAGACATGTTGAGACAACTTACTGCTAGATTAGAAGCTGCAAAAACAACCCAGAGAAGAGGAAGACATCTTAAAGATGTTAGTGATGATGAAATTGAGGAAGAACAAATTAATGTAGAACCTGCACTGGCGATGGATCAAGGTGAGGAAAGATTGTTGAAACCTTTGACAAATCTAAAGTCTACACCACACTTTAATCCTCCTGAGTATAGTGGAAAATTGGATTCTGATGAACTGGTGGATTGGATCACTGAGATGGAAAAGTATTTTGAATATGAAAATGTACCTGAGGAAAAGAAGGTGAAAATTGCAAGCACAAAGTTGAAAAGTCATGCATCCTTGTGGTGGGAACATCTGCAGCTGGACAGAAAGAGGAAAGGCAAAGACAAAATCAAGGTATGGAGTAAAATGGTGAATAAATTAAAAGGGAAGTTCTTACCTTGTGATTATCAGATTAACCTAGTTAGGCGAATGCGAAGTTTGAAGTAGAAAGATAGGTCGGTAAAATAATATACTAAGGAATTCTATAGACTAGATATCAAATCTGGACATGATGAAGATGAGGTGGAAATAATTGATAGATACTTGAATGGTTTGAGAGTTTCCATCTAAGAAGAAATCAATTTGGTCAAATTGGAGAACATTGAAGAGGCTTATCAATTTGCATTGAAAGCCGAAGAGAAATTGAACAAGAGACATGAGAAAAGACAAAGAGGTAGAGGTGGTAGATTCCCTAGAGGAAGAGGTAGATCTTATGGTGAAAATAGTAGATCTAAACCTGAAAAGACAACTATGGATAAAGGCAAGATCGAGTGGAAAGGTGAAAGTTCATCTAGAGGCAGAGGCAATAACTACCGAGGTGGATATAATAGAGGTGGTTTCTGAGGAACTTGTTATAATTGTAGAGAAGAAGGACATAGATCATTTGAGTGTACACATGCAAGTAAGAAGGTCGGTAATAGTAGAAATGCTTTAGTGCAAGAAGAGTCACCGAATGAACCTGAGAAGGAAAATAACTTGATGGTAAGGAGAGCACTTTGGAGTGAAAGTAATAAGGAAGATCCAGTAAGAAAAAGTGTGTTCAAGACCAGATGTAGAGTTTTTGATGAATTTTTGAAGGTAATCATTGACAGTGGTAGCTCGAAGAATCTGGCATTTGAGGAAATGGTCACAAAGTTGTAGTTGATTAGGTTGGAACATTTGAATCCCTATCAGATTTCATGGATCAAAGATGAGCATACACTCTTACAGGTAAGTGAACAATGTTATGTGAATTTGAAAATTGGAAAGTATTATGATAAGGTGTTATGTGAAATCATGCCTATGGATTGTTGTCATATTTTGTTGGGTAGACCTTGGCAATATGATAGACATGCTATATATGATGGAAGATTGCATAAATATGCTATTTGGGCTGATGGAAGAAAAATCTTGTTACCTTTGATTGAAGAACCTGTTAGTAATGTTTGCATGTCTATGAAAGTTTGATTGATGGAAGGAAGAAAGTTTGTTAAGGATTTGAAGAAGAATGATGTATGTTTTGTTGCGATTCCTAACAAATCAAGTAAGAAAAAAGAGGATAGTGTCCCTAAGGAGATTGATAAGTTACTCACTGAGTATAGTAAAATCATTTATGATAATGTACCTAATGGTTTTCTACCAAAGAGAAGCATTGATCATTGCATGGATATTATTCCTGGAGTTAGTTTACCAAATAAGGCACCACATCGGTTGACACCTACCGAGAATCAAGAATTGAACCGATAGATTCAAGAATTGTTGTAGAAAGGTTTGATTAGAGAAATTTTGAGTCCTTGTGAAGTACCTATTGTATTGGCACCTAAGAAGAATGGAGAATGGTGAATGTGTATTGATTCCAGAGAAATTTACAAAATAACAGTGAAATATAAGTTTCCTATACCGAGAATGGATGACATAATGGATAATTTGACTGGAGGAAAGTATTTTACCAAACTTGATTTGAAAAGTGGATATCATCATATCACAATCAGAGAAGGTGATGAATGGAAGACTACTTTCAAGACAAAAGAATGTTTGTATGAGTGGTTGGTTATGCCTTTTGGTTTAACTAATGCACTGAGTACTTTTATGAGATTGATGAATGAAGTTTTGAAGAAATTCTTGGGTAAATTTGTGATTGTATATCTTGATGATATTTTGATATTCAATAAGACCAAAGTATAACATTTGTTGCATGTTAAACAAGTATTGCAGAGATTGAAAGAAGAAAAGTTGCTAATAAATCTGAAAAATTGTTCGTTCATGAAAGAGGAGATTGTGTATTTACGATTTGTGATTTCAATTGATGGTTTGAAAATGGATCCTAAAAAGGTTGAAGCTATTTTGAATTGGCCTACACCTGAGAATTCTAGTGAGGTAAGATCATTTCATGGTTTGGTGAGTTTTTACCAAAATTTCATTAGGAATTTCAGTTCAATGTGTAATGCTATGACTGAGACTATGAGAGGAGATAAAAGAGAATTCAAGTAGATACATGGAGCTGATAAAATTTTTGAGACTTTGAAGTAGAAGGTTGATGAATTGCATGTTTTGGCATTGCCTAATTTCAATATGGTATTTCAAGTGGAATGTGATGCAAGTGGTGGTGCAATAGGAGTTGTATTGAGTCAAGAAGGTAAACCTGTTGCTTTCTTTAGTGAAAAGTTGAATGATGCAAAAAGGAAATATTCTGTGTAGATCAAGAATTATATGCTATTGTTCAAGAACTCAAGAAATGGAGACATTATTTGATACCGAGTGAATTTGTGTTGTATATCGATCATAAGGCTTTACAGTATTTGTTTAGTCAAAATAAGTTGAATCAGAGACATATGAAATAGGTTGAGTATTTGCAGAGTTATACATTTGTGATAAAGCATAAAATGGAGTCACTAATCCAGTTGTTGATGCATTGATTAGAAGGGGATCCTTGATGACCGAGATGAAAATTGAAGTTCTTGGCTTTGATGACATGAGAGATTCTTATGAATTTGATCCTGATTTTTCTAAGCCGTGGAGAAAGAGAAGAGCACCTATTCAAGATCAATCGAGTACTAAATGGGATGAATATTTTATGCAAGGAGGTATGTTGTTTAAGGGTATTTAGTTGTGTATACCGAGAGGAGAAATGAGAACTAATTTGATAAAGGAGAAACATAGTAGTGGTTTGGCTGGACATTTTGGAGTTGATAAGACATGGAATTTGGCTAAGGAGAAATACTTTTGGCCAAAATTGTATAAAGATGTTCAGAAATTTGTGAAAAGTTGTGGAATTTGTCAAGTTGCAAAAGGAGTAAGTCAGAATACTAGATTGTATATACCGATTTTTGTTCCTGATAAACCTTGGATTGACATCTGTATGGATTTTGTTCTTGGCTTACCGAAGAGAGTAAGAGGTAATGATTTTGTATTTGTTGTTGTGGATAAATTTTCTAAAATGGCACATTTTATACCTTGTAGAAAGACATCAAATGCAGTACATATAGCAGATCTTTTCTTTAAGGAAATTTTTAGATTGCATGGATTACCGAGGAGTATTATCTTTGACCGAGATAGTAAATTTGTTAGATACTTTTGCAAGACCCTTTGGAGAAAGTTTGGCACCGAGTTGAAAAATAGTTCTACATTTCACCCACAAACCGATGGACAGACAAAAGTTGTGAATAGAAGTTTGGGAAATCTTTTGAGATGTTTAGCTGGAGACACACCAAGTAATTGGGATTCTGTATTGGCACAAGAAGAGTTTGCATACAATAATTCAGTGAATAGGAGTACTAGAAAAACACCTTTTGAGATGGTAAATGGCATACAACCGAGAGGTATATCTAATTTGAGGGATATTGCAGATGAAAGAAAGAGAAGCGTTGAAGGAGTGAAGTTTCCTGAGTACATGAAGACATTGCATGAAGATGTGAAACAAACATTGGAAGTAAGTAATCAGAAATACAAAGACAGAGCTGATAGATCAAGAAGACATAAGACTTTTGTAGTCGGTGATGAAGTAATGGTTCATTTGAAGAAAGGTTGATTTCCTATTGGAACATATGGGAAGCTGAAAATGAAGAAGTTTGGACCTTGCAAGATACTGAGGAAATTTGACAGTGGAAATGCATATGAGATTGAGTTACATGATGACATGGATATATCACCTATATTCAACATTGTTGATTTGTATGAGTATCATGAACCTAATGAAGACATGACAGTACTGATGGATTATCCTAAGAAACAGATGGAAGATGTTGAACAGATTTTGGAGCAAAGAATTGGTAAAAGTACAAGAGGAAAATAGTATATGGAATATTTGGTAAAGTGGAAGAATAGACCGATTGAAGACAATGCATGGATCTCACAATCTAAGTTGGATATGGCTTGAATCATACATGTTTCATGATTCAGAGAATCATTTCAAATAACCCTAGGTGTCTTACGTAGGAGCATCTTGAGTCCTTGGCAATCCTGTGTCACCAAAAAAGATGTTTGAAGTTTTCTATGTTGCTTGATTCCTTCTTTCACCGAGTTGGTTCGGTGTTGCTCGATTCCCTTTGTTTACCAGTGTTGGTCAATTATCTCTTTGGTGCTTGGTGAATTTCCCTAGTGCTCGGTGATGCTTGTTTGGCACTTGATTTCCTTGCTTACCAAGTTGTTTATTTTGGATTTCTGTTAAGGCCGACTTATCCATTTAATTTGGGTCTCAAATTTAATGTTGGTATCTATCATTGGGATGTGTGTGGACCTAGATCTGGTCGCTCCTTCCATTGATGGTGGATCTGAAGGCCGACTTGGTTCAGGAGCCTCTTGTATAAATGTAGTTGTTTGGTTAGAGTTTAGGAAGTAGTCTTTGGAGATAGAAGATAGAAGATAGAAAATTAGAGATGGTTGGCAGATCCTCACATGTTGGAGGACTTATGTACTTGATTGTAATATTTGGCCTAAACTGGGAAGGCCTTACATCCTGACATGTATGAATTAATTGAAGTTAATAAATGAAAGTCTTTGCATTCTCTCTCTCACTGTTGTGTGTTGTTTCTTTTGTCTGTGATCTCTACAAGGTGGATCTGGTTAGGGTGTGCCTTTGGCCCCTCTCCCCATCCTCCCTTGCATCATAAGTTCTCCTTGTTCATATTTGGTACCTCCTTTTTGTACATCATGATCTTTAGCTTCAAGTACCTTCAAAAAATTTCCTTACAAGCACCAACAGCTCTGATACCAATTGTTAGAATGATTTTAGAATAACTAATAGGGGGGGTGAATCAGTTATCCTCATGTCAAGATGTACCAATTTAAATTTTCAACACTTCAAAAAACTTAGATTTATCCATCAATCCACTCAATCTCTGTAAAATATAATCAGTAAAACTTCCAGTCCACTGTCCAAAGGTAATCAACTTGCAGAATATAAAACTCTTAACAACATTCACATCAAATAAAATTCACACAAGTATGACATTGGGATTTAACATGGAAACTCAATTTGCAAAAACCCACTAGTAACATGCTACCAAATGTTCACTCTTCTGAAGTGATCTCTGTGAAGAGCCAACCCTGTTAAAGGTTAGAATACACACTGCTAGGTGTGACCCTGTTAAAGGATTTAATCACCCTGTTAGGAGTGGCCTTGTTAGAGGGCTTAAGAACATCCCATCAGAATGTCACCTTGATTAAAGGATTTACAAATGACTTTAAAGTCAACCTTGATTAAATAATTTTGACTGATACAATGGTTAGAAAGTAACAGTAGGTTCTGATCTAAGATATACAACTCACTTTACAAATACAGATCTAATAAGCTCATATGTTAATTTAATGACTAGCCTTCATTGTCATCTTGATGCAGAGAATCATGGAAACCATTTGATTCTTCTAGGATCCATTTGATCCATCCAACATTTCATCATATAATAACTATTCAAGAGAGGCATATTTCATCATTAGACAACATAAACATCTTCCCAATCATCAAGCAGTTTTTGCGATCATCACTCAAATACCTATAAATTTTGTTCTTGGAAATATTTTAGAAATCCCTCTATTGAAAAAATATAAAAATAGGATCAAAAAAACATATCCAAAACTAAATGAAATCCAATGGTTAGATCAAAAGTTATTGTCTCTGTAACGAGACCTATTTTCTGTCATAAAATAGAAAGAGTTGTTTACCCAATCTACCTAAGGCATCATATAAATTTCACAAACCATAACCAAATGATCCCAAAAAAGTGTCACATGAAACCTTTATGAATCGAGTTTCATAATATGTAATCCGTTAACTTTTACAAATGATTAAATAATTATATAAGCATAAATCTTTGTCTGGAACTCCATTGAAGACAGTTTAAAACCAGTCTTCACCAAAAATGTCATAACTTTCACAAATCATTATAAAAATGACTCAAAACAAAAGTAAATTAAAGTGTATACACATATATTTCCAATTAATCCATTTATAGGTTATAAATCTCCAATATGAGTTCGTACCAAATGCTGAAACATGACCGTTTCCAGAAGATCTCAAATTTGCAATCAACAACTTTCACCAAACCGCCCATAAATTTTTCATTTCTTCACATAAAAAATCCAAACCAAAACCAAAAGTAATCTTATTCACATATATAACTATCCATAATACATATACAAGGTTTCCAGACTGTACATGGCCGTACAAGGTCTGGAAACAATACAAAAATGGAAAAAACCAATCAAAACAAGAATAGTAGAATGCTCCAAAATGTATCAAAAATGTTCTCCTTCCTTCCCTTATGATTTGGAATGACCAATACATGTTATTTATACTTTTTTAGGCAGTTAGAAACCATCCAACTACCCCTATGACCTTTCATCTTCCTTTTTACAATATTTAGTGCAATTTTGCAATATTGCAACTTTACAATTTTGTACCTTTTTGACAACTTTTAAAACACTTTATAGAAATGACTTAAAACTTTGTCCTATTTAATAAATTTTACATTATTTTGATCCTTTTCATGGCTTTATATAAAATTTTGACCCTTTGAGCTACTTAGGTCCTAAATGGACAACTTTAACAAATTTGGCTTTTAGCCTTACATCTTTTGTTTCAATGACTTTAATGACATCAAAATATTAAAAAAATATCAAAAATGGTTTGTTTGACATCAAATATTATTTAATTACACATTGACCTCTTGATTGTGCTCTTATGCCTAGGTGCTCTTGCACCACATATCTATCTCTGATCTGCTCAAAAATCCCTTTAAGTAATCACTACAACTCTATTCAGCTCTTCACAACTCTTCTCAGCCTTCTGCTTAGGTTTTCCAATAAATAACATCAACCTCTTCCACACTCTCCCATAACCTACAACTAGGTCATCCTTATACCTCTTTGATTAGGTTGCTTAATCTTTTATCACTTAATCATCTTCGTAGAACTTAGGTTTAGGTCAGATTCATCAAATCCTTCCAACATTTTATTCTCCTCCTCCTTCTAGATACTTCTCAAAAATTCTCCTTGAATTCATAAGAAAATGGTTTTCTATGCATTAAATGCTCCAGGTCATTCATCCTTATCTTCAACACATTTTCCATATCCCAATAATTCAACTATGTCGGCTGGGATTCTTAATTCTTTCATAAACTATAAATTATTGACACTCGGCCAATACTGTGTTCTTCTACTCGGTCATCACTGGATAACTTGTTCATCGCTAAACTTGTCTTCTCAGTAATTTCTAACTTCACTCGGTTAATTCTTTTCTACTCAGGAATTACTGATGCTCGATCGACACTAAAATTTTCTTGGCTTATACTAGCACTCGGTCAACACTAGCATCACTCAGCTTACACTGAAATTTATTTATCTTCTGCTCTTTTTCCCAGATAAGCCTACGTTTTCAGACTTTCTTTCCCCATTTCTTCTAAGATTAAAATCAATTATCTTCTTCACTTAGTGTTATAGATAAACAATACATTACCTTGCCAATGTGCCAACTAATCAAGTACCCATTACAGTTTCTCATAACTCAACCTTTCCACTAGGTCTTCTTGTTATCTCCCATTTTCAAATCCTCTTCATCAATCAAAAGATATGGTACTTTACTAGATAGCAATTGTCTCACCAATTAAGGTTTGACATCAATGACAATATAACAATTATTTCAATTGTAGTTTCCAACACAAAGAACCTTGGGTTACTTGGGTGTCCTCTTTGATAGACTAATATCAATGGACTACAATAATCAAAGAGTAATAAAGATGGTTTAGAATCCTATTATACATGAGAAATGCAAACACATTGAAGCTCATCAACACTTCATCCAAGAAAAGGTGTAGAATAATAAAATTAAAATACAGTTCATTTCCACAAAGGATCAACTTAAAGATGGTATTAAGAAGTCATTGTCTCCTCTTAAATTTGAATAGTTTTGAATGGACTCTATGTAATGGGTAATATCCATGATTTAGATAATTTAGGATAAGTGTTAGTGGCACACACCAAAACTACCTTGCTTTGTTTTTTTCTCTCCTTTCTCCATTCATGGACTCTACTATTATCACCAAATCACTATTATGATCAAATTGTAATGAGTTTTCTCATTCATCTAGATGTAAAAACCATTCGGTTTACATTTAAACAAAAATGTTTATATTATGTAACATTCTACAATATTGAGAAAAAATTAGAATTTCTCTTCAAGTTTAGCAAAAATCAGAACCTCCTTGTTTCAACAAGAGAATTTTCTCCCTTTTGCACCTTATTTAGTATTTCAAATTTGTATCTCAAGACAAAGTTTGAGAATAAATCCATAGTTTTTGCTAGTTTGCCTCACCCTTGATGTTGTCAACTTAGCTACTCACATTGCTTGAGTACTTTAAGTATTATATAAAGGTTCTTCATGTATTCTCATTGTAATTTATATCATTAAGGACATAATGAATATTTTTTGAGATGAGATTGAAATATGATGTTTATCAGTCTCATGAAGGTTCTCTTAGTTTCATGTAAAATCTATAAGTTCTACTAGGATATTTTGTTGCTAAATTGGCTCCCATGTGCATGTTTGTCATATTCAGTATCTCTGCATACTCATTAAGATACCATGTCATTGGAAGACAACCCCTTGCATAGATGAGTGCAAAATTTATAAGTTAATACACAAAATTATAAGTAAATGTTATATATTTTTATTAGGATTCAACCGTATAGTTTTTTAGTCAAATTCATTAATCCATGTTTCATGTGTAGTGGTTCACAAGAACCTATCTTTCATGAGAATTAATGGTACACTTACTTCTCATTGCATTATATTTATATCTATATTGGTAATCTTATTATTGTACAGAAAATAAATTGGAGTTGATTATGATGTAAGGAGGAGTCAAATTGCTTGTAAGGATAACCAATCAGGCAAAAAATCTGCAAACACCTTCAAATGTGTGGTGGGGAATTGCCAAACTTCTGTGGAAATGGTATGTCTTTATCATGTATAATACTATTTTTTGATATTTAATCAACATTAAACATTTAGAAAACTTTAAAAATATTTTGTAGAATGTCATTTATTGTATCAACAAATGAGAAAGATTATACTTTCCATATTGTATAATGGAAAGAATTATAGTCATTTTATAATTGAAGGAGAGAGTTTTGAATTATATAAATAACTTTAGTTTTGTGAGTGTTTTGGAGAATGTTTGAGTAATCCTTGAAAAACTCATTGAGTATGGCTACTAGGGATTAAAGGCTAGTGAGCACCCAGGTAAGGATTGTTGAGAGATTAAGTTGATTGGGTGAAACCATTGATTTGGTTGAGGGACATTTGGGTGATCACAAAGGTGTGGAGCCTATTGGTGGCATAAGAATTTTCTTTGCACTCTGATAGGATATGGTGTGGATTGGATCCATGGAGATGAGAAGAAGCTTGTTTGGTGTTGTGACAACAATACAAAACCTGCATGGAATGAATAAAAATTAAACCATAACCATTCTAATACATTCCCAATCAAAATTTCATTGAATGAAGGGTTTAACAACACCAAAATTAGGATTGTGCCCTTACAGCTAGGACTATGCCAGTTTGCAAGAAAATGATTTTATTTGATCAGAATTTCATTACAAAATGCTTCCTTGACCAATAAACACTATTATCAAACTCCTAAACTATTCTCTTACTCTTCCTCATGCACACACCATTAAAAATAACCTCTTCCAATCAGTTTAATAGTTTGCAACTTCTCTGCAACCGACAGTCAGTCAATTATATGACTATTGTTTTTAGTTTATATCTTTGTCAAGTTGATAACATAGTTGTCAACTTGACAACTCTTCATCTTTAGGCATTTTTATTAACCTTTCAAAGGATTTTAGGACTTCTATCCTACCATTTAAAACCTTAAACCCTCCCTTATAGACCATGATCCCTTCCAGATCTGTAGGCACCTAATCTACTTCAAATTTCAGACTAAGTCTAATATGAATATCTGGTATATATGTAGTGTGATTTCTTCCTTGAATATTGCAATTAAGCTTTGCATTGTCAGAGATAAGAAAATAAATTGTCTTCCATTTCAACTATGACTTCTTCCCTGAATCTACACCCAATTCCCACAACTCCTTTGGACTAATCTTATTACAATGCTCAGATTGGCATCCAAGCATGAACAAAATTGAATTGCACAGACATCCAATTTATGCCAAGATAACTCATGTAGAATAAAGATGTTTGTGCATGTATAACCTTATTGGGTGGGATATGTGTAGAACTCCTTAAAACCTATCCAATAGGTTTGATTTTAGTGATTTTCCTAAGTTGGATCTTGATATTTGTCACCCCATGCTAGTGAAGAAGAATGAAAAAAAAGTAATATAAATATGTTGAGGGATGGGATCCTCCCATGGACACTTTGAAGCCTAATAATCTATTAGGAAAGTTGGGTGATTGAGACCCTCTTTCTCACTTTTCTATTGTTCTTTCTATTTAATAGATTGATATTATTTCTATGTTTTTTGATCCAAGCATTAGCCTTTTGTGGGCATTAGGGGTGTGATTTTATGTCTACCCACCTTTTATTGTAGATATGTGTAATATTATTTTTTATCAATGATAATTAGACACTTATTCATAAAAGGAAAATGCTACATCAAAAAAAAATGTCACATAACTAAACCTTATGCAAGAAATCATAAAACTGTGAACAATGCCACTAGACAATAATAGTAGTAATAGAAAGAGGACAAGGAAGATCATGATCATCTAAATCACCTTTATCCAACAATTGACTATAGGTAAAATTATGATTATGTAACTACCATATTTAGAATATGTGGTGATATTAAAGGCCTATGAAAATACCTAACTTCAAATCAGTATACCATTTGTAACTACCAGATTTTTGGATTAAAATTAACTTACCATTGTATACCAAAGGCAAAGCTAGTTCCCACTAATAATAGATGAGGATAAGTAGCCAACACATCAGATGGAGATAGCATTCCCCTATGGAAAAACTCAAATGTATTTATATAATTTAGTATACAAGTTTATTCTTTGTTAAGAAAATCAGATTTTGAGACATTGTAGTCTATCACATACATAGTAATTGAATATGGGAAAATAACATCTAATTTTCAATTTTGATGTTGTATAAATAGGTAATTTCAATTTGGCTACAACTTCCCAAGAGAATTGTTTTTCCATGCTGCTTTTTAACAAGTGCAGTGATAATATAGATCTCATAATTGCATACCAAAAGAAAAATTAAATAAACTGATGTCGTCAAAATTTCTACTCTCACTGGACACTTTTGACATTGTAGTCATCAAAAATCATTTTTCCTAACTCCAACTTCGACGTGACTTTCGACGAGGACCTCGTCGATGACATAGAATCCTCTTCGAAAACCAAGCCTTTTGATGCCACATTTTCAAACTTTTGACCTCTTTTTTTGATGAAAAAATGAGTCAAAAGTTTGACTCAAAGCAAACACATTCGACATTATTCTCGTCAAAAATGAGTTTGGTTGAATCCAATCATCGATGAATATTTCAATCAAAACCTCATCATGGACATATCATCCTCGTCGAACTATGATGTGAGCCACCATCAAAAATTAGATCTTTCAATGCCATATTTTAAAAGCATTTGACCTCTTTTTTGATGCCACGAAGGGTCAAAATTAAGATGCTCAACTTGGTTTTTGATCAATTGACCAAAATATTGCGACAAGCCCTTTGGTCAAAATATCGATCAATGAGCGTAGAAATATCGACCACTGCGCGTGAAAAATTAATACAATTTTAGTAGTGTGATATCTATTTCAACACAAGTGTCATCATAAATGGATTCTTCCTCAATCTGATCCAAAATTGCTTCTTCCATGTCATCATTCTTTTCATCTTTATTTTTTTTCAACACAAATGTCAATACCCTTTTCATGTACAAGAGCCTTTTTAGCCTGATCATCATTCTTTTCATCTTCTACCATCATATCATTATGTATTTGATTTAAGAAAATTCTCAATTGAGGATCATGATAGATTCCTAACTTGTGAATTTTATTTTCTAGTTCCATGTATAGAGGCCTGTTATCTGAAGGTATTTCCCGATAAATATCTATCATCCTCATGAATAGATGCATTGCAGATTCACCTTCATATCTCTCCAAATTGAAAATTACATCTAGAGGAGACATGTAAGATACTTCATCCATAGTGTAATCTTGAGCTTCTTCCAGTTCATAGCATGTGTTCTCTTCTTCTTCTCCTTCATCATGAAACACATCAAGAAACCATTTCTCAAGCTCCCTCCATGATGAGATGCCCTGTGTAGGTAATAATTCATAAGCTTCTCTTGCACAATCCCTTAATGTTCTGACAAATAGTTTCATCATGTAATCTTTTGCACAAATCTCATAATCTTCTATAAATGTGTAAAATGCATCGAAATGATCAAGTGTTGATCTATCACACTCTCCATGAAACTTTGGTACAAGTTGTGAAAGATTTGGGGATAGCTTATTAGGGTTACACTGAAATATTTTGAGATCCAATGGCCTGATGACATCTAGAATAAATGGTTTTCTTTGAAATGATTGTTTATTCTGATACATTCTAAAAAATTGTTATCTCTTTCAAAAAGAAAATTTTTCATCTCCTTCTGGATCTTCTCCCTAAGTAGAGTCATTGACTGAAATGTTTATTGAATAGAGTCACCGCCTCACTTAGAGGAAAATGTTTCTTTACTACTTATAAGTTCTTATCTCCAATAGAGTTTTAATTACATCAACAAAGCTTCTAGGTAATCTTCAATGTTGTCTTTCATAGACAACTCTCCAATAGAGTCATCAATCTATTGGTTCCCAACATCGCAGATTGGAAATCCAAGAGATTTTCCAATTCCCCTATAGGATTCCTCAATCAGTCTTGGCCAATGAACGGGAATAATCTAATTCTCCTACACTTTAGGCTCTCCTAAACCAAGGTAGATAAGCCCATACCTTAACCAAACTTCCTGGCTTAAGGATTTTTATAGTAGATAGCAACATATGAAAACTTGGGTGATCTCCTTAAAGTGGCAAGTAATCTTCTAGGAAAATCATATCATACAATGAATAAATGCAGGAAACTTTGAAATACTTGTTTATAATTGGATTCTTTCAAATATAGGGTTAATGTATATGAATGGAGATTATGATTGACAAAATAATGAACTTCACACCTATAAGATATTCCCTAATTTATGAAACAATCCTTAGACTAGTCCCTATCCAATATTGGGCAAATAGAGATGCTCCTTGTCAGATTTTCATGTACAACTCTTGAGAGACAAAATACACCATCCACTACCACACATATATATATGAAAAGGATCTTCTACAGTATAAATTTTAGTCTAATTGAATTTAATTTCTCGGAGAAACCAATTAGACAAAGTTGCATGGACAACACTTCGCATGCAATCTTTGATGATCCAAAAAGTATACTGCAACACTAATCTCTTCAATAAATATATTAAAAGGTAGAAATTCAATTTGAATCAATAATCCTAGAGGACTAACCTGATCAAGTTTAATGAACAATTCTTCAATTTGGACAGAAAAGATATTATTTGTATTAATTTCAAAAAAGACGTACAATTGATTTGTGCTTCATTTGCATTATTATGCCTATCCCTACAAATAGTATTTTTGTATTTTTTCTTCTTATATTCTTCCTTTACGTTTTATGCCACACATATATATATGTGGTTGAATGGTTTTCACACCCCTTCAGGATGAAAAGACACCAACCTACATTAAAATCAAGAAACTTCTTTTGAAAAGCTTAATCAATAAATTAACTAATAACTACCTATCTTTTGGATTTAGTTTTGGTCAAAAACCCAAAACATCTTGTAAAAAAGATAAGATTCTAAGTACAACTTGGCAATTGGATTTTATGAACTAGATCATTTTTAAATTTGCAATTTTCGATCGTTTGCACCCTTTGTCGACATAATTGTTGAAGCAAATATAAATTACAACATTTCTGAAGCATGTTTTTCTCAGGAATTTTCTTTTGATAGAATTTGTTCTGATTTGCGAACCTCAGAGAAATTGTATGAATATATCTCATGCCAATTTATCCTTTTAAGCATCAACTTCAAATTGGCACGAGATATATTCATACAATTTCTCTGAGGTTCACAAATCAGAACAATAAGTTGTCACCCTTTTACAAAGGAAAAGGCTAACAAAGTCAAAGTTGTTCAACTTCAATAGTATAAAAATGACATTAATGTTTGGAATTTGAAGATGATGTAAACTAATTAAATGTGATAAAATCGATGAAGTTTATGATTAATATTTTTAATAATTTTTTGAATAATAATTTATATGTTTTTTAAATTTTTTAAGATGATTTTTTAGTTGTTGAAAAATGCTAAAAATTAGGGGTCTAGTTCCCACCAAAAAATTATATGTAAATAAACAATTTTTTTCCCTAATTTCAAACTATGTCATAAATGACATATATAGCTAGTGCATGAAGAAATAAAAATTGGTTTGTGACCTATATTTTCTCTTTTATAACAATTCAAATTCCAACTCACTGAAATCAATAATTTTCATATCACAGCATAGTTTGGAATTTGAAGATATATTCATACAATTTCTCTGAGGCAGGACAAATCCTAAGATGTACATAATCATAATTCCGCTATTTCACAAGTTTCCCCTTTTGGTTCATTGCAAAATAGAAAAGTTTTTCTACTTCTCAACTGTTATCAATGTGGCCCGTGAAATAGCAAAAAATTGCTATCTCGCACATCCTTATCCTTACCCTAACGCAATAGCAAAATATCTATATTTTGTGGTTGATATTTTGAGAACCTACAAAATAGAAAAACATGCCCCTTTTCACTCATTTTAAAAGGATTTTCATCATAATTTTCCAAATATAAGTTTCTCTTTTACCAAACATAAAAATGTGGCACTTTTCCAAGCTTCAAAAAAGAAAATTTTCAGGTGATCCAACAGGTCCTTGGAGTCCTGGCATTTTGGCATCTTGGCATCTTGGAGTCTTGCAATCTTGGCAATCTTGGCATCTTGGAGCTCTTGCATTCTTTCATCTTGCATATTGAAGCATTGCATCATCATTTAGCACTTAGCTTTTTCATTTTCTTTCTTGCATCTAGCTTAATCCATCTAGTTTAGATCTAATTTCCTTGCATTATTTCATTTCATCTTATCTTAATCTTGCATCTCATCTTAGATTATTGCGCATTTTCATTCATCATGGCACTAGTAAATTTTACCCTATTTTTCGATGAGGATTAGTCAAATTTTCAATACCCATTGGTCGAACAGACAACCAAAACTATTGTCAAACTTTTTTTTGTCAATTATACGATAGGAAAAACCATCATTGAAATTTTGACCTCCTTAGTGGTTGAATTACCAACTGAATTACCCAGAAGAATTGTAGATCAAACCTTTTATCTATGCGACCAACATTTGTCGAAATTGCGACCAATCAGGGTTCATAATGTTGGCAGAATCAACATCGAACACATAGCATTCTCATCAAAACACAAAACATAGTTTGTCTCTCTTGCGACCACATGTGGTCAGAGGCGACGTCGAACACATAGCAGTCTCATCGAAATAACTATTATTAAAATGTCAAAAAAGTGACCAATAATAATTTTTGGTTAAAATATATATAT
The DNA here is from genome assembly GCA_027943335.1 of Chamaecyparis obtusa. NCBI lineage: Eukaryota > Viridiplantae > Streptophyta > Pinopsida > Cupressales > Cupressaceae > Chamaecyparis > Chamaecyparis obtusa. Next base: position 305,522 of record BSBK01007191.1, on the reverse strand, counting down.
ATATATATATATATATATATATATATATATATATATATATATATATATATATATATATATATATATATATATATATATATATATATATATATATATATATATATATATATATATATATATATATATATATATATATATATATATATATATATATATATATATATATATATATATATATTGATGGGTTTCTAACCGATTTCTCTATAACAACAACATATACTAAAGTTGCATTGTCATTGGTTCCCAAGTATTTGTCTCTTTGACATTTGTTTCTCCATCTTTATACATTATATTACCATGCATCTTTATTCTTCATTCAATAGTCATTTGATTATTAACTTAATGTATGGCTACATCTAATATATTAACCTAGCGGGGTGCTTGTATCTACCTTCTCTATCCATACTTCATTCCTTAAGACTTAGTAACCATACATGAGAGAAGAAACATAATAGGTCTGCCTGAAGCTATCTCACACTAAGCCCAAGAGCAGAAATTTGGGGTCCTTACCTAGTGGGGTGCTCGTGTCTACATTCCCTATCCAAGCTTCATTTCATAAGTCTCAGTAACCATTATTATGGAATTGGCGAGATGGTCGTAATAGAGGATCTTTGATTGTCCTATCTACGCCCAAGAGTGGAACTTTGGCCCCAGTGGCAAGCAACATGGACATCCATTTGGGGTCCCTACCTAGATGGAAATCCTTATGATCTCTAAGTTGTCCTTTGGAAGCCCTTCAAATTCTTTCTCATCTATGGATATGGATATAGTTGTCCCACCTCCACATCTTTGACCTAGACTTCTTTGTGATGTCCCCTTTTAAGATAACTTATGAAACCAAGAAAATTAACTTGCAAAATCAAAAGCAAGAGACATATTTCCTCCATGATGTAGGTGCAAGAGTATTGATGATGACAGTTCATAGTACTATCCATGAAGACTAGAAGAATAGAAAGAGAGCTTCTACATGACAATGATAACATTGAGAACTTGCCATTTTTCCTTATAAGACATGTTCTCTCAAGCCTCCTTACTTGAGGTTGAATTAGTAGCCTTGTCTAAGCTAAGAATGATAAAGAAAGCAATGAGAGTAATGACCATCAAGAGTGTGGATCTGGTGATAATAGGGAATAATAAGGGGCAGTAAATAAGTAATCAGTACATAGTCCTTAAGACCACAATACAGAAATCTCATAGTAGCAGTCTTAATGCTGACACATTCTATTATGATAGAATTCAATGGGCCAGTCATGATGAATAAAAGAATTCCATGAATATGACAGAGATGTACAGGCCCGTCTTGACAAATTAAAAGAGAAAGAGAGTAAAATGTTGATAAAAATTTTCTAAAGCACACATAACAACCTTATACATAGTAAAATTGAATGCAGGACAGTCTTTCAAAGGACAAACATATATGAAAAGATTCAAATTACATATGAATACCCTCCTAAGTTGGGCTTTTTAGAGATAATGTGTCCCAGAGAGAAGAGTTGTGTAATGCATCATCCCATACAGTAGGTTTGGGTGTTGGCATACATTGTATTGACAAAGAAAAAGTAGAAGCTTCAGGTATGCCAGGTAACATGGTAATATGTCTGCATCTTTTCCCCTACAGAATGTTGTGCTGAGGGTTATGAAAAGCAAGTTAGCTTGCAAAATTGAATCTGGAGAGAAGCCACAGTGTCTTTGCCCATTAGAAGTTGCAGAAGGTTGCCAAGTCAGTAGAGAATGAAGTATCATTAAGTGTTCAATGTGCGAAAGATTTAAATGAAGATGGTAGTTTATGAAGCCTTAAAGAAGACTTCTTTCCATGCCTCAAAGAAACCTAACTCACCTTGAACTCAACAGGAACATAGCCTATATGTAGGCAAGTGACTATATTAAGGAAATAATGAGGATTTAAGAGGTAGAGATCAATCTATGACACGTGTAGTAGACAGTTTTGAACAGTTCCAACCATTTAGGAGAGTGGAGGCAGCATCTTGGAGCCTTTATAGGAGCTGACATAGGAAAAATAGATTGAAAATATACAATCCATTTGTCAAACCCTACAATAGAATGGAAGATTTTTCAATTTTGAGTTTGTAAAATATTTCATATCACAAAAAACTAACCAAAGATAGATTATTAAATTGTTCGTACCTGTGAATAATTATTCCTCGTGTCTAAAATTCTCTTAGACATTGCTTGCTTTCCTTTTGGATAGGTCTTTTGGTTCCGCATCCTAGGTTCGGTCACCCTTATTGTCAAAGTTGGTTTTAAGTCCTTAGATGTTACCCTTTCTATTATCCCTACCTTGGACTTATTTTGTGTGAAATTAGGACAACCTTGGCTCAATGGCATGAAAGCTATTCCTTCTATCATCAATAAGTGTTTAAAGTTTCCCCACAACAAGCAAGTTATAACAATAAATCAGTCTCTTTAGCCCTTAACTAAAAGGGTGGTAGACCCGCCTGATGAAGAGACCAACCTTAGTCTGTGAAGGAGCCATAATATTTGCAACAGTCAGCAAATGTTGGTGAGTTGGTTTAGTGATTACCAAGGAGAGTATTGATGTTGTTGATGTTCTCATCATTGATATATCACAAGATTATAAATCTCTTTCAACAACCATACAATCGGTTGTCACAACAAAACCTATGATGAATGAAAGTTCAAATTATTAAGTCTAATTGGAATTATTCACCTTCGGTTGTCAAGCTCTGCATCACTCCAAGTCTTAATTAACACTATGAATTATGATCTATGATACCACTTATAAATGTTAAGCTTATCCAATTGATAAGATATCTATGACAATATCATTGCTATCTCTAATTTGACAATTGGATATATGCAAGGTGATTAGGTCTATATATAGGTAATGCTAAGATTATCTGGATTAATATGTATATTCTAAAAATAATAATGTGGATATAATATTAAATCACTGTTGTATCTAATGACTTTAGGAATTATGCAAAGTTAAGATATTCCAATTTGCAAATATTCATAGAGATCTCTGCTCTTCCTGAAGTATCGATATAAGCTATACAATGAACCTCCCTTTGATGATAGAAATGATGTTATATAGTGTTGTGTCTGATATGTTGATATAACCTTTCAATTATGAATATGAGGCTCTACTTGATATGGCAATATCATAGTACAAGCATGAAATACCCAAGTTGTGCTTTTGGCATTGAAATACGAGCATGAAAAGACTTCACAAATAGAATGAATTGGAAACTTAAGATAGATCATGTAATGCAATGAACCTTTGGAAATATAAAATAAGAAACTGAGTGTTGATATTAAAAGGGCATACATACCAGTAACAATAATTGCCCTCACATCATTTCTTCTCATTGCCTCATCATACTTTTCCCCAAGTGCACCAAGGACTGCAAAGAAACAAGATAAACAAATCACAAGCATGTAGTGATGTTAGAATAGTAAAAGAATACTTTGACATAAGAAAAAAAATACACAATATTAAAACATGACATTGTGCTTTAAAAACTAAAAAGGTAATAATACGAGACCATTCATTAATTAGCTATTTAAATTTTCATTAGTTGAGAATTGATAGTCATTGTCAAAAGGACAAGAAACTCATCAATGTCCTCGTCATTCCCATGGTTTAATGTTTAAAGGACAGTGACATATACAAACAAATCAGTGTTTATAGATGGATTGACAATGAACAAACAGGTTTCAAAAAATAGTGATGTGTACACTGTCAGAGAACATTGTGGTATTCATAATCAAAGAACAAAGATGTGCTCAAGGTTATAAAACAATGATTTGTTTTAGAATGTGAAGAGTGCAGTAAGAACAGTAGTAAGTAATGTTGCAATAACAATGAATGCAGGACAAAGATGTAATGGAAGTGAAAAAAATAATGATTTTTCAAGGGTTTTGCTATACAAAGTCAATGGTGAACAAACATTGATACAAAACAATGAAATGACAATATCCATGAGGAAGATGAGTTGTTCACCATTCTTGATGTAGCAAAGTCAACAAGATCGGTCGAAGGCCATAAAAAAAATTAGTCACAATTATCTAGGAACTATGTTAAAGCATTGTCCCAAGAAATGATGAAGGCGTGTTTTCAATAACAGAGATGGAGTCTTTGTTTTGACAGAGGGGTCACGTTTTAGAGAAGGATGAAAAGAACCATAATACAAAGGTATCATTTTATTATTTTTTCATCATGAATATATATCATGGTGAGTTTGTAAATGATTGTCATAAAGAGAAAAAAAAGATACCTAATAGGAACACAGTAATGTATCATATCGAGCAAATTAGAGGCCAAAAGGACATCAAGTGACAATCACAAGAACCTTATTGAAAAAATAATGGTCAAGTGGGCTTAAAGATAGTGTTTCTATAACGCATTAGCAATACATAACAGTGATTAGTAAAGTGTGCAAAAAACTAATGATAGAGTGTTGATATGCATAGAGGTCAAAATAGTAATAAATGTTTATAACAGTGCTTTTAATAATGCTCCAAACATTGAGAATGCAAGATACCTGTAATGATGAACTTCATTTCAACTTGCTAATTGGTTGTCACTATTAACTCTAAGCTTATCTTTAAAGTTTGAGCTTCACTTGGTTTCGAGAATAGTTTAATATTATCTACTTAACAAGGCCAACCACGTGAAGGTGTAAGCTCATTTGGCCCCTGCCCCCCCCCCCCCCCCCCTAACATCACTCTAAGTTCCCCATTAACATCTAATAACATTCATTCATCTATTTTTGAAATATAACATTCAACCATTATAATCACATGATAACATTCATTAACACATAAAATTCATTAACACACAACATTCATGAATAATTCATTAACACATCATTCATCAAATTACTAGTACAAAATTACATCCATTAAGACAACGTTCTTTCATTACCAAAAAATGTTAATTATAATCATTTCTTTTTGGGTTTCTTGCTATTTTTTTTCATGTAATTTCTAAGAGGAAGATCAATGTCCTCGTCATTCCCCTCCTCTACTATTTCTAATGGCAACGCATGTCTCCTCCTCATCTATTCAGGAACAGAAGGCCACTGCGCCAAAGGGGGGTCCGTTGCAATAACAACTACGTAATGAGTTAAATTCACACATAATTAATTTAAAAGAACAAAACATAGATTTTCTTTACCTGAATGTGCCATATGATCTACATGGTGATCACTCTGAACATCCTTCGACACTCGTTCAGCATGACATTCTGTATCCTCTAAAATATACACAAAAAAGGTTACACCAAGTTCAATTTAAGATGTTAAATTGTATTAATAATTACATAATTAATTTTAAATAGCAAATGAGCACCTCCATCGACACTATGATGCACATCAGGGGCTTCATCATGTAGCGTATGATCTGTGTTACGATTAAGAGGCTGCATTGCAATGTCATGCACATTATTATCAAATAGATTGTTGCTCAAGTATTCAATTTCTAATATATTTTTTGGCATATTTACCTGTTCACATGATGCAGGTTACTCTTGGGTTGGGCCAGTGGAAGCTTGGCATAGGCATTCAGCAATGGCTTGATAGCCTTCCTTGAAGATAATTTTTTTGTGTTTTGTCATGGCCTCTAAATTAAATTCAGAGCCCTGCATTTTTTTATTAAACAAAATTATTTGCATTTTATAAATAATTTTTCTCTGCAATTCATTTACTGCTACTTACAATTCATGCTTTAACTTTGGAATATCCACCAGAGCCAAGTCTGTGCTGCTCAATCTTTTGCAGCCTGGCCTTTGTTGCCTTTGATGTGTCCTACAACCTATGAAAAGTTTGAAATATGTTAGATGATATAGATATAAAGATCACTAATTAGTGCATTATTACATTGTACTAGTAGTTAATACTATTGCATACCTTCTTCTCTCATTTGGTGGTGTAATTCATCTTTGAGCATCTCCTTTCTCCTTTGCATCCAAAATGAACTCATTCCAATCCCTCACTGGAATAAAGGGAGGACGCTCGTACTTTCGGTTCTGGATGAGACTCCTTCTATATGAGTCCCTCATAGTCTTAAGATGTTTGCAAGATTTTTCTAAAATTTTCTTCTCCTCAAAAAGATTACTATCAAATTCATGCTCTAAATATTTAATGAGCTGATCTTTTAATTTTTAGTCTTTCAAGTTCCACCTTTTAAGAAAAAACACAAAATTGTTGGATAGAAAAATTAACTAAAGTTGTGTACCTTGAATATAGTAAAAGAAAAGACCCGAATGAAAGGAAAAATATTGTACCAATTAATGATATGAAAAAAAAATTGTGGGATAGGGTTAGTTCACTTATGATGTTCCACCTTATACGTATGGTGGGCCTGAATATCTTTAGTGTGAGGTCATAACGTGTCTTATAAAATGAATCATTTCCTACATAAAATGTCATGGGATAATCAATCCAAACCTTGCTATGAATAGGTAAATGCATATTACAATATAAAAAATAATAATTTTAAAGTACCTGGAAGCTTAGGACATTTTAAAGGCATCAATTCATTATCGTCAATCAACAATGATGTCTGCATAACTCTCATGCTATAAATACGGGTAGATCCAAGAAATGATGGTGAATTATCACCAATACATGCACTCTAATCAGTATCTTACGTAGCAGACTACACCGGTGTATCTCCTACTCCACAAAATTAATCCACTATGTGATGCACCCAAGATTAAAGTACAAATTATCAAATCGTAATTAACACAAAACCAAATATAGAAAAAAAAGGATTTACCAAGCATAGACTGTGAAGGTGTTAATGTTTGCATGCTCCTTGTTACTGAAATTGCACTCAAAAATCTCTGATGGACGTCCGTCGACCTCCTAGGAGGAGTCGCCTGCACTTGACATTAAGACATTCTGAAATAATAAAAGTAAGAGTTAACTTAAGAAGTTTTTGAATGTTCCAAAGAAAACATTTCTTGTAACTTGTCAACTAAAGGATTATTTTACCTAAGGCGGCTGGAGCTCTGCTACTACCGACCTCACCGCGTTGTCCTTGACCAAGTACTTGAGTTTCCAAAAAATCCTATAACAAGAACACATATTACATATTTTACTTCACAACATAAAAGAGTATAAAATATAAACCTTTATTGAACTTTTGTTATAACTAAAGATTCATTACTGCTTACTTCATAACGACGTGCTTGTGCCATCAATTTAGATAGCCTTGACTTTTTCATCTCGATTGGATTTGCTTCATCCAAAATGCTCATAATTTATAAATTGATTTTTTTTAGTTTTTTCCTCAACATAATTGTTATATTAGACGTTTCTGTGATATCATCATCAGAAGGGGTAGCTATTGCCTATGTTGTTGCATGTTCTTTTCCCCTATCCTAAACATCAAATTGTGATAGGAATATCAATAAAACTATCATAAAAACTCCAAAACCCTAAATAAAATAACGTAATAATATAACATTTTTCAACTATCTAATTTTTACAATTTCAATAAGGCTTACCATTGCTGAAGAATGGGTGGGAGGAGCATCCTCATGGCCTCTATCATGTGGGGGATCCATATCATCTTGTGACAAAGATTAAATATAAAAACTTCAGCAAACTGAAAACAATAGACTTAGCAAAAAAGACTTATTAATAAAATGGTATATAGTACTTACCACCCTCATGATAGTAACTTTGTTTGTATCTATGTGATTTAAATGGTAATCTATTAGCAGTTCTTCCCCTACACTTATTGATTTTATCGCACATACAAAAATTTGATTCCCCTCACACGCCTCAAATATGCAATTGGGTTGCTTATTAGTTGAGGAGGGTCACGTACTATTTATAAAACCTACAATATTACCTGTTTCTTTTGGTCTCCCATCAATGTACATTGCAAATCTTTTACTTTGATCATTTTCTTTCCATTGTAATGAGGATGGAGCTATGCGATATATCCTCTCATTAACATAAAAATCAGTGTTAATTGGAGGTAGCTCATTGGGTACCCATTCTTTCTCAATATGTGTATACCGAAAGCGCACCTTGATGTCACCTTTGGTCTCATCATCATAAGAACATGACCCCCCTTTAGCAAGGAAAAATTGCATGTGTTTATCAAAAAAATTTCTAATCTTTTGACCTCTAGTTGATCTCCCCATTTTAGCCATACTACACGTAGAACTTTCATCTACCATTCCCTCATTTCCCTCATTCGATGTAGATAGATCTGACAAGTACCTATTTAGTGGGTCTTGCAATCCATCAAATGAGATATTGTCATGTCCCCGCTTCAAATAGAATTTTGATAATATTTAAATAATATATATAGAATAATCAAGTCGTGACCCATACATACGGTTCTTATTTGTCTATACATGGGAGATATAAAATGTACTAAGTTGAAAGTGATTATATAATTATATGTCTATACAGTTCTTCTTTGTCTATATATACATTACATGATTATATAATATGTCTATTTATAACATACGTGCTTAGTGATAAACAAGAAGAATATAAGAAAATTGTGTCTATTTATTGACTTATACCTACTGATCCATGTCATTGTGCATGATCCATGCCAAAGGGGTTAAATTTCCTGCATATGTTAATCATTTATCTTAAGTTAGCTAAAAATTACATGATACATATGCTACAAATAACTTAGAAGACAACATGAACAATATGCAACATCATAAACATGAACAAATTTACCTTATATATGGAATGCAAGATCATCAACAGAAGGGGTGACAATGTCTGTAGTCAATTGCCTGTTTGCAAAAAGGGTGATAATCAAACACAATATATACATATATCAGCAGCAATTAATTGAGCATCATAAGCAAAATATTGGTAATTATAAATCACATATGTTGTAATCATTAGAATTGAGATCAATAAATCAATATTAAACATATATACTAATCAATATAAATATATATAAATAATTAAATCACCTATATACCTTGTACATTTCAATCATCATCCATCTCATCATCATCACCATCATCATCATCATCATCATCACCACTATCATCATCACCATCATCACCATCATCATCGCCATCATCACCATCATCATCATCATCATCACCACCACCATCATCATCATCATCACCATCATCTTGATCTTCATCATCTTCAATATCTTCTTCTTCCATAACATTATACTTTATCAACCTTCCTCTTGGATCATGTCTAACAACAAATGACCAACCATGTTTATGTGGAACCTTTAAGTAAAACACTTGCTCACATTGGCTTGGAAGAACATAGGGCTCATCTCCAACTGGCTCAAACGACCTTGTATTAATCATTGTAAATCTATTATCATGTTGAATAATAGTTCTATCTGGATCATTTTGATTCAGTCGTAGCCTGTACCATTTGACAACGAATAGAACTACTTTGAAGGAGTTAAAGTCGCACTCAATTATATCATCCAAGATGCCATAGTATTGATTTTGAGATTTTTGAGGATGTATGTCATTTCTAGATGATATATTAGTGACCTCAAAAATTGCAGTTATCCCAGAATCACAAGTTTTCTTCGTGTCATCCAACTTTTTTATGCAAAATTTGTGGCCATGATAGTACATAGCTTTGTGGTGCTTGACCTGCAATTTTTCAAGCATGTGAAAATTATTTGCATCGTGAGTTGATATGAAACATATGAGTCATGATACGAAACATATGAAACATACATACCTCTCTACCTCTTAAACCATATGCTAGATCAATTACCATTGGCGTAATATTGGAATCTCCATTACGATGAGCTTCTCTAACCAATGAAGCAACACCTTCCCATGTTAATGAGAAACTATTTTGTTGACATCGTTCAATCCATACCATCATCCAATCAAGATTGTTTGTAATATACAAATGTATTACATCCCACTCTTGACCAAATGTATAAAAAAAATACACCAATTATAAATAACTTATATTGAAGATTTATAAGAATTAATTAATTACAATAACATCTTATATTTACCTCACTTTCCTCAATCTACCTTTGCCCATCAAGTACTCCCCCTCAAATTTGTTAATAGATCTGGGATCCCAAATACGGTCTACATGGATCTTTGTTGTAAACTTAGGAAGATATTCACTAATGTACACCATGGTTTGGTATACCATATATCCCTCCACCATAGAACCCTCAGGATGTGCTCTTTGTCGAACTAGGTCTTTCAAAAATTTCAAGTGTCTCTCAACCATCCACATTGACCTAGTTGGTACAGGTCCACACAATTCAATCTCCTCAACTTGATGTATGAGGTAGTGTTCTTGTGCATTGAAAAAAGTTGAAAGGAGACACTTTTGCATTTCACACATAAGAAGAGGAATTTTTCTCTTCCAATATTTTATATCTTCTTTATTGATTTCTTTTGATGACAACCACCTCATGTATTTTCCAAGATCATATATAACTTGTTTGACATTGTTGGTGAAGTAGTGTGGGAGAGATAGAGGTAGAACGTACTGCAATATTTGTTAAATGATCTTATCAATATTTTATAAAAGAATGCAATGAAAGCTACATGCAGTATACAAATATATAGCGAATACAAAATAACATGAATTACCTTAATAAATGTATGTCAATTGTGTGTTTTCATCCCTAGCCCAAATTCACTTTTCTTTGATATGAGATCGTTTATGTTCCCAGCAAACCTTGTGGGAAATTGTATTTTTTTTATGACTTCTTTTATAGCATTGCTCTACTGCTCCAACAATAACCAACTAAGGGCACTTGTATGAATCTAGTCTCCATTTTTATTTGATCGAATGACATTTTTCATTGCACGGTTGGATTCTTCAATTTCACTACAAATTTTGATAATTTTGTCTTTGTCACACCTTTCATCCAAGATTTTTCATAATGTCTCTGTTACATTCTTTCCAATATGCATAGGATCAAACAAATGCACGATTGAGAGTTTCTCATAGTATGGAAACCTACTAAATTGCGTAGGATAACTTTTTAGTCCTTTTGGAAGTTGGTCATTAATGCCTTGACGACCTTCACAAGCATCAATTACATCATCAGTAAGTAAAACACAATATCAAAATATAAATTTCAAACAAAAACCATCAGATGGAATGACATTACCTCGATGATTTATTTTATTGTATTCCAACTTCCATAGGTGATGAAGGGTGCTCCCCTTAATACCACAAACACATAACAGAAATAGAGAAACAACAACAATAATATGCAAGAATAGAAAATTGGCTTCTTATTATCTCCACAAATGTGAAATTATAAACTTTCAGAATTACAATATGCAAAGCCACATGGGCATTCCCTTACAATATTATGTAGGAAAAAGCCTCGAATCAATACCCAGATCTACTACCCAAAACTGCCCTAGACAACACTACAGGCCTTCTTTATATAGGCAATTTCCACCGCCCGAGAAGGTTCTAGAAATTTAGCCCTTAGGGCAGACCAAACTTAGAATTATTTTATTTTACAATTTATTACATAAAAATAACTTTTGAAACCCGAATAGAACTTTTGAAACCCGAACAAAAATTTTGAAGAAAAATTATTTTTCGCCATTTCAGGTGGCCTGACTTCCGGAGACCATAAGTCATCACCAGTTGACCTGATTGACTATTATAACCCCATTTCAGAAATGCCACGAAGCACTCTACAGGCTTGACTAGTGCAAAGCACTTGTCACCCAATTTTTTGACCTCATCTGGGGCCTCTAAAGCCTTCAAAACTGAGTTCAAAGTTTCTGTACCCTGCTGCCAATACCGAAAATCTTCAATATCTTCAAAACTAGACCTGATCTAGCCATGAAACTTTGCTGGCAGGCTGATATGACTAAGATGAACCTCCATATGTAAAATCAGACATTCTGAGATCGTAAGACCAACTTACTAAAAATAGCAAGTTTCCATAAATAGCAACTCTGCACAAGATAGCCCTTATTGAATACAAAAATAGAAATATTTTTGGGTGATGCAAGATTGCCCTTACACCCAGGATGCTCCTGCATCAATAGGTGAGGTGTCATTCTCTATGGCTTTGATGTAGTCTCTTCTTTCCCATTGAAAAGATATTTTTCAGTAATTTGGTACTTATGATGTCTGTGGAGAAAGTGTCTATTCTCATCGAACACCTGCTTTCTTAAAGTTTTTGAATGACGAGATTTCATCTTTGGACCACAAACTGGACATCCAAATTTTCCCTTTGTCTGAAGACCTACAAAATCGTGTATAATTGGATTAAATATGTTAACTTTGTGTTAGCACTATAACATACCAAAAAAGAGGTGTTAAGAAGAGAACATACCACAAAAATGTGCTAGCCCAGGGGCATCATGTATTGTCCATACAAGCATTGCATGGAATTGAAATTGTCTTTATCCTATTGGTCTAGAGATGTCATACATAGTGACCCCATTCCATAACACCATCAACTCGTCGATAAGGGGCTCAATATATACATTGATATCTTTAACTTGGTACTTACCTAGTTGAATGAACAAAAACATTACATAATTATTATGACCATTTTGATGGATTATTTATAATAATCAATGCCAACATTATGTGCTCCCTTTTTATGGACATTCAAGAAGGAATGTTATTGTTGATAACAAAAACAGGCCACACCGAGAAAGTAGATCTCATCTCTCCAAATGGATTGACATTATCTGCTGCCAATGAAAGCTTGAGATTATGAGGTTCTTCTTTAAAGTGTGGTCATTTTTCCTCTATTTCCTTAAATTTTGAACTATCCATAGGCATTCGCATAATGTCATCTTGAATTCTATTGTGTGCATGGTAATCCATAAATTGTGTCAAGCTATTGCACCTGAATAATCGTTGCAAATGTGGAATAATGGGAATAAACTAAAGAACCTTGCGAGGCACCTTTTTTGTTATTTGATTTGATCGATATCTACTAATATGACAAATAGGGCATTCTGTTGCAAATTCATGTTGTTTATGATATATAATATGATCATTCAGACATGCATGTATTGTTTGATACTCCATTCCAATATCTTTCATAATGGTAGATAATTCTCGGTATGAGTGAGGTAGAATGTTTGATGGTGGTAACAAACACTCACCTATCAACCTACAACCAAAAATATAATTTGTTAATTTAAAGAATATTAATTGCTACACGATTCACCCAATGTTAATTCTAAGGGAATTATGACTAAAATAATGAAAAAAGATGACATACCTTAACATACGTGTCATTGCTATGTTGGATAAACCATTAATAACCTTCAAGTTTACCAACAACAATACAACGGCAAGAAGAGTTGTTCGGGAGCCTTCATATAGGGGCTCGTGTGCCTTCTCAAGTATAGGTACATCAAGGTCTGCGTCAACATCATCATCATCATCATCATCATCATCATCTTGATCATCATGATCATCTTGATCATCGTGATCTTCTTCATCATCGTGGTCTTCTTTCATGGGATCATTACCTTCTACTTCTATATTCACACCTCCATGTTCCCTCATTTGGAAATCTAAATTCTTTGAATTGTCATGGTCCATAACATGAAACCCAGGGAGGTTGAACTATATGAAAATGATGACCTTATATTAACCATGACCAGGATATCATCATCAAATCATGTCTTATGTATTTTATAAATTATTAAAATACATACCAATGGACGAAATTTGTTTCCCCCTTCAATGTGAACATGTTGTCTACAATGTTCCTCAACTGTTTTGATTAGATATCTTTGAGTCTTTAAGCCCTTACAAATTTTGCAAGGACAATAACATTTTCCATCACCTTTTCTTTTTAAGTTAGACCACATTCTAGCAATTTTCTCCCTATTTTGTTGTGTGTTGATATCGTCAGACATTGTCTTTCTTGACGTTGCAAGAAGAGCAATGCTTGGAACGTATAGGCCCGATCTGAAGAAATCAGCAAAAAAAAACTAACATGCAAAATGTTAAATTGAATGACATTTTATTATAGAGATAAATGTGTTGTCTAGATTACTACATTTCAAAATTAGTGAAGGAATAGTAAGAATGAAAGAAAAAAATGCATCCAAGAGTCCTGAGAAGTGACTATCAAAAGGATGTCAATAAATGGTGATCAAATTTGTAAGCAAAGATTAGTCCCAATGACAAACAACACTTTTGAGTTCTTAGTTATAGACAAGGTTGACTATCAAATAGGCTTGATGAGGTGATGATAAGTGTAACAATTCATGATTTAAAAACATGCCAAAACAATGTGGATAAGAAATGTTTAAAGAAAGTTCTTCTTCAATGCTTATCCACCGTCATAGTGGTATAAAGTGATAAAAAATAATGATTCATATGGTTAATGATAAGTCACAAAGACACTCTTATAATAGTCATCAAGAGATAATAGAGGTCATGCAAGCATGATTGCAAAGCACAATGAATAAAGAATAGGCACTGTTATGAAGGCTCATAGCCACAGTAAGGAATGATGTCATAAAAATCAAAAGAGGGACAGTTTCTAAAAGGCAGTGATATTCAAAGATTGAAACAAGGGTACTATATCATGACAAAGATGCAAGCATTAATAGATTTTCATGAATGTGAATGTGCGGTGATCAACAATGCCATAAAGAGACTATTGTTAGTGTTTCTACAAAATAGAATGACAGTGTTGTGAAAGAAAAGATTCGTGTTCAAGAAGAGTGCCTCAAAACAATGTTATTCAATACTTGAGGGATGATATTTACTACTTTCATAATGACTACATGATGAAAAGATGGTTAGATTAAAAGATGTAAATCTTACCCACTGATATGACAGTTAGCTACAAGGCCACAGTGTATGTAACAAGAGGTGTCATATTGTCTTTCAAAGAGCAGAGTAAAATTTGGTAGTAGCATCAAGAGGTGCATGTTTTATACAAAGTTTTAGACCATGGAATGAAGAGCATGAGGCTATCATCACATCAATCCTTATGAGTTGTGAGATAAAAAAAGATTGAAGGCATTAGATCTTACAAGGAAGCAATGTCCAGTGTAATGAAAGAAATGGAAAACCATACCAAGCATGAGGAATCATGGTGACTGTGTATAAAGGAGTGGCAGTGGTAAAGGGAACAATTAAAGCAGTGATTTAATGGTCAATATAAGATATAGAGATATTTTCAAGAGGAGAGGCAATGATATGTATTTTGTTTCTAATGATGTGTTCACTACCACAAGACAATTTTGCAATCATGGATAATAGAACTCTGAATTGACCCTAACATGCATGAATTTAATGCTTAAGGTGGATTGACATGGTATGGAACGAATTAGATTGTGACTGCAATTCAACCTTAAGACAAGACAGTCACTACCTTGAGACTTAATGGCCTATGTAAATGCAATTTCCATTACTATGATTTGGTTCCAAGGGACCCTGATCAACTTAAAGATATATGAAAAATATATGTATCCTTGTTTCAATACCTAACGATCATTTTTTAACTGATTTTTTGTGCTTGCTGCAGTGATAGAGGTAACTTGGATCAATCAATTCATTTTGAAAATAAATCTCATAGATAGATCCCAATCATTTTTTTTGTTACACGAAGTCTTCCACTCCACCATGAGAATACATCAATTGTAAGAATGAAGAACTACTACTCAACAAAGGATTGTCCTAACTTGGACTGGTTGATATTGTGACTGGGAATGATAGTAGACTAAGATAGTGTTATTTGGGACTGCCAAAACAAAAATAATCATGTCCAATCCACAGGAAAAATACCCCTATTACTTATAAAAATTAAAGACTTCAAATTCTCTATTAACTCCCACCAAAAACATGCGAGGAAATTAAAACAGATAAATGAGTATGTCTGATTAGTGGGGGGTGTAATCAAGAAACATATTTAAATAGAAACATATTTATTGACTCAAAAAATAGTATATGTGTGTGTACAATATATTGCTGACTTAAATATGGAAAAATAAAAAATAAAAAATTTTAAAGCAAAGCAATATCTACCTAATAAATTGCATTCCTTTTATATTATATTCACATTATTTTAACTTCAAACTTTTACATAATTCTACTTCAAATGCATGGATTTCATTAGCATTGGAACTCGTACACTTTATAATAAGAATTGAAGACAAGTCACATAAAGAAAACAATCATTTAAACATGGACAATGACTAAGTATTGTGACCTCTCAAATAAAGATTGAAGATGAATAAATAAATAAATAAATATGAATAAATTATCATAAAAATAAAAATTAAATGCAAACAATATTATGTTTGAAAAGTATTTAATTGTTTCAAATTGGCCACATGATGTGAACTGAGAATACTTATTTGATATTGATAAATATTTGAAGTGTTATTTTAATATTACTTATATTTTAACTCAAATATAACTTTAAATTTGTAGATTGTTTCACAAAATAGTGGTAATGATGCAACTTGCATAAGTTCAATGATATTGTTAAAATTGTGGATGTTTATAGGAACATATAATATCATATCTATACTAATAAAAAAATTATATATTCTTAGAATGGGAAAGACCATGATCATAACAACTAATATCTTTTGTTTGTGTGAAAATGACTATTTCTTAAATGGTTCTCTTTTGTATCCTATTCACAAGTAGATTCTTATGTTCAATTAGGATACTTTAGAAAAAATTTCTATGATACTTTTTTCTTTGTCTCATTTAATATGATGATGGAACTTATTGATGCAAGGACTAGGGTAAGTGTGAGAGATTAGAGCAATTTGTCCTTCAAAACCTTCTCAAAGGTCTCCAGGACAACAACCTACTGGAACCTAGACCCCACACCTTCAAATTCCACTTAATAACATTTCCTAGCTACCATTCCCAACCCTGAATACAAGATTCAACAATTACTCCAGGATGGATGATACACTATCTCATAATGACTTACTAGGATAGGTACCAATCTTGGTCCAATAATGAAGGATGACAAGTCTGTCTTATGGGGGGTTGAAGCTTAAAGTGGGAACCCAAATACAATCTACATCCAATCTTGGTCCAAAGTGGTCACAACAAGAAGCTTAAAGTGGGAACCCACTGTCCTACAATGATTGACAGTACTGATGAATGAAGGTTCCTCAATCAGTAACCACACTTGGCTGCCCTACCACAAGGTTAACCTTTTAAGGATGTCTCTGTAGCTTATATCACACAACCATCTAAATCTTGGTTTCTTCTTTAGAATTCAATCTCCTAAAGTCCACCAAATAAGGACTGTTGAATCTTCTTAATCCTAACTTCTTCCTAAGGGTCAGGTCACACCAGATATCTCTAAGTATGTCTTCCGATCTTAGAACACTGGTTTCAAACACCCACAACATAAGTTTGCAAATTTAGGCCCTGAATTCCAATTAGACATGTTGCTATCTACACTCTCAAACAGGCAGCAAAAGATGGAATCTAAATAGACAGAATAGATTTTTACTCCCTATTTTGTTCCCCTACAAAATACCCTTAGCTTTTTCCAATCTACACCCCTGCACTCTCAACCTGACACCAGACTCTCTAGGTGAAGTGGCCAATTTAGACTAGGGCTCAATGTCAAATGTCAGAAATGGGTTCATGCTACCACTTGAAATAATAAATCAGAAAAAGAAAGTGCATCATGACCATAAAGATCTTGAAAAGGAGGCATACTAATCTAGACATTATGAGAGGTATTATAGCAATACTCTCCTAGGTGCAACCATTTTACCCAAGCACCTTACTAATTTGAAACGTAATTCCTCAAGTATCCTTCTATCTATTTATTAACAATTTATGTTATCTTGTCTATTTGAGGATGACAGCTTGTGCTAGGTGTGAGCTTTGTACATGTCAAGTGAAAGAATTCCTTCCAGAAGAAACTAAGGAACCTATTATCTCTATTACGGACAATACTCTTGGGTGAACCATGCAATATGAAAATCTCCCTAAAGAATAACTCTACTATTTGGGATGCCTTGAAATCATATGTGAGAGGAAAGAAATGTTCATACTTTTTCAATTTATCTACCACAACATATGCACAATATGTACCTTCAGTCTTAGGCAATCTACTGACGAAGTCCATGGAAATATTTTCCCTCTTTTATTTAGGAATTGGGAGTGGTTGTAGTAACCTTGCTAACTACTCACCCTTATTTTGATGAGAAGCCAAAAATTCCTTGATGTATATGAGGACATTCTCTTTCATCCTTTTCCAAGAAAATCTATCTTATATGTACCTTCATTCTTAGGCAATCTAGTGACGAAGTCCATGGAAATATTTTCCCTCTTTTATTTAGGAATTGGGAGTGGTTGTAGTAACCTTGCTAACTACTCACCCTTATTTTGATGAGAAGCCAAAAATTCCTTGATGTATATGAGGACATTCTCTTTCATCCTTTTCCAAGAAAATCTATCTTATATGTACCTTCATTCTTAGGCAATCTAGTGACGAAGTCCATGGAAATATTTTCCCTCTTTTATTTAGGAATTGGGAGTGGTTGTAGTAACCTTGCTAACTACTCACCCTTATTTTGATGAGAAGCCAAAAATTCCTTGATGTATATGAGGACATTCTCTTTCATCCTTTTCCAAGAAAATCTATCTTATATGTACCTTCATTCTTAGGCAATCTAGTGACGAAGTCCATGGAAATATTTTCCCTCTTTTATTTAGGAATTGGGAGTGGTTGTAGTAACCTTGCTAACTACTCACCCTTATTTTGATGAGAAGCCAAAAATTCCTTGATGTATATGAGGACATTCTCTTTCATCCTTTTCCAAGAAAATATATCTTATAATTTTTTATAAGTTTTTAAATACCCTTGATAACCAAGAATGGGTGTATCGTGAAATACTATTAATATCTTCTCCTTAATTTTGAATTCTAGTACCAATTTATTCTTGTATTAGATCAACCCATCAACAAGAATACACTTGTCATGTTTGATTAATTCATCCAAGGTATTAAAGACAAATGAATCATTATCATATTCTAAAATTATGGAGATCTTCCAACTAGCAAAAATAGAGGATATAGAACATAGAGTAAGATTTCTGCAAAGAGCATCAACTACTACATCTATCTTTCCTTTCATATACTCAATCTCAAAATAATAATCTTGTAATTTACTTGCCCACTTTTGTTGATAGTCATTTAAATTCCTTTGGTTCAAGAAGAACTTGAGACTGTTATTATTATTTTTTACCAAAAATATCTAACGTACCAATATTGTCTAAACTTATCAAGTGCATACATAATTGCCAACATTTATTTACTCAACTTAATCAATTTTCTTTATCATTCATAGATATAGAACAAACATTTGAGATAGGGAACATTGTACATTACTCCATATTGAAGAATCTACTCCATGTTATATCTCCAAATAATCCACATCATGATATTACAATAAATATCTAGCCTTACAATGCTAGCCATCTCCTACATATAATCCTTCTCCTAGAAACATAATGGATGTGTAATCCCTATAAAGGCCTGATTATCATCTAATATAACTGATTACAATAGTTATCCACATGACCCAACATGTCTTCTCATGGAATTTGATCATCGCAACTTACAGAAGACATGGTTATCCTCGAGAAGCACTAAAAAAATTTCAACAAATTCAGCAAATAGGGGTTCAACCGGATCACTTCACATTTACCACCATACTTCCAACCTGTGCCAAGACGAGGGCCGTGGAAGAGGGTATAGAAATCCACCAAAGTATAATAGATAGAGGGTTTCTTTCAGATGTTGTAGTTGTAAATGCTCTCATGGATATGTATGCAAAATGTGGAAGGATGCAGAAAGCACGTGAACTGTTTGACAAAATGCTTGAACAAGTTACAGTTTCATGGAATACAATGATATCAAGATATACACAAAATGGTGCTCTTGATGAAGCTTTACAGTTTTTTAAAAGAATGCCTCAACCTAACGTGATTTCATGGATAGCAATGATTGCTGGATATGCACAAAGTGGGATTGTTGAGAAAGCCTTGGAGGCTTTTAATCAAATGCAATTAGTAGGTGTTAAACAAAACTCCACAACATTTGTCAGCATCATCCCAGCATGTGCTAAATTGGAAGCTGTCAAATCGGGTATGGAAATCCATCGATCAAATGTTGTGATTGCCAGTGCCTTGATAGATATGTATGCAAAATGTGGAAGCATCCAGAAGGCTCAGAAATTGTTTCACAAAATGCCTCAATAAGATGTCATCTCATGGACTTCAATGATCGCAGGATTTACACAAAATGGGTTCGTTGAACAAGCCCTAGAGACTTTTAAGCAAATGTGATTAGTAGGTGTAAGGCCAAATTCCACAACCTTTATCAGCATCCTCCCACCTTGTGCCCAAATGGGATCTTTGGAACAAGGTATAGGAATCCATCAAACCATCATAGAAGGTGAATATTCGACAGACTTTGTAGTCATGAATGCCCTGATAGACATGTATGCTAAATACATATTAAGTAATTAGCCTAGGGCATCAATCCTCTGTGCATGGATGAACAGTTATGGGCTTGGGGTTTTGAATTCTTAGTATACATGAAAGGAACTGGCCCAAGGCAGCGTTCACATCCATTGGTGGGAAAGTAGGATACCCCAAATTTTATGAAACCAGTGTTCAAAGCCATAATTTTAAACCGTGATTACTAAAATCTAGTTTATCAGACCGAGAACCTTTAAAAGAATTCAAAACACTCATATTCTATTATTTTTTCAATCTTCATTCAACACATCACAAACAGTGAGATCTCGAAGACCATACCCATTTGCACAATGACTAAAGATGGAAATCCTTCGCACGCTACAATCCTCCTTCGCGCGCTGCAACCCTTGATCTAATTTGCCTGTAAAAATGAAATGAGAAATGAAACTTTTTTTTAAAGTTATGCCCGTGTTAGTCAATATTTTGACCTACATGGTATTGGTCAAAATTTTGACCAACACGGGCATGAATTAAAAAAAAAAAAAAAAGTTTTCCTTCTATAATCCGACCAACCTAAACTTTTTTAATTGATGGTCAAAAATTTTGGTAGAAAAATATGGTCAAATGTACTAGTGTGGAGATCTTGGATACTTTCACTCTTATTGCTTGATATCTATTTGAATCTTCCATTCTATAGTGCACCTTGTAGGGATCTCTCTTATTGGATTCATTTGAGAGCCACCATCTTTATCTACCTTATTATTACACGCTATGGATAGGAAGCTATAAGCCTCCTTCTAAGATTCCAAATTCATTGAATCTCTTGGATATAAGGGTTTATAGAAGTGATCACACTTTTTGGTTCACAATTATTAATTAATAATTATTAAAGTGTTTAATATTTATTAGTGAGATTTTAAAATGGAATATTAGTTGCCAATATATACATTTGAAATGATCTTTATTTGGGAATTATTTTATAATTGTGTGATGTTATTTAAATCCTTTATTTGTAAAACTTTATATTCAATCATTCTTTTTAATAGATTATTTGTACATGGTAAAGGTAGTTTTGTTGTCATTGGGGAATTAAGTTGGCTTCTAGGGAATGTATACCAAAGGAAAGGGTGTGTTCTTTTGTTGATACTTATGTGTCTATTTGTCATTTTTTATGAAGACATTTTTAGATACATAAATTAAATCTATTTATAAACATATATTAAATAGAAATACTTTAAGAATGAGGATTAGTTATTTAGTGATATTAATCAATTTATTCATGTGAAATTCAAAGTATGTCTTATTTTTCATTGTGTTTAAATTGTGTGACTTGGTAGTTATTTTATTTTAGGTCATGTATGTCCTTTACTTGTATTTTGGATATTCTTCTATATCATAGGCTTGGGTTTTTTTTTTAATCTTAATTTTTAAGAGTCATTATGTAAGTGGTGTTTAATCTTGTCCTCAATGACAAATGATGATTTTATGTGTTTCCATAAATGCATTTTGGAAAAAACTAATTGTGATTGTTATGGCCATAAAAATACCAACAAGTTCCTAGTATGAGAACAAACCTAGATGAGAAATACATGTATCTTCTCATGATGATTTTTTTATAATTTTGAACCCTAGGGTAGGTTATCTAGAAGCATAGTAGGCAAGTGGCTCACAATGGGGGCCAGGACCCTCAATTCTCCATCCAGGGTAATCTGTTGTGGGTTGTGTAAGTAGGGGTTAACAATAAAATAACTAGGTATAACACTAAAAAGATAATAATTAGTGCTGGGAGAAGATGATTGACTATCCAAATGATGTAGTGACCTGACATTATTAGATTCCTTATCCACACAAAATGGTTATTTGATTCCACATGTGATCTTGCTTGGGGGTCACAGTCCAAAGAGACCATCTAAGGTAACCCAAGGTGAAGAGATATGTGATGACACTTCCCTATACATGTTCTAGGTATCCTAAAAGTGTTTTTTTGCCTCTAGTAGTTTGTCTTGATTATATTATTTCTAAGATAATTTTTTCCTTTTCCATGCAGTGAATATGTGTATTAGCCATTCCTTTCTTTTGGATGTTGTTTGTGTGAGCTATGATGTTTATATCCTCAACACTATGTGGTGAGCATCCAGGTTACATGTTGTTGGGTGGTAGTGATTCTTTACCATTGAGGTATGGCATTCTTGTTTGTATACTTGGAGGGCTCATTGTTGTTGCTATCATATATACTGCTTGGAGATACTTCTTCATACTTGTACCATGAGTTGTAATTGTAATATTGTATTATGTGTTGTATTGAGATATTCCTATGAGAAAAGATGTGATTGTATATTTTAAATTGTAATTATGATTCATGAATATGATTCATGTAAACATGTAAAGAGAAATTGTAAATTATATGGATGGAAATGATGTAATAGTTAGGATCTTTTAATAAATGATGTTGTATTAGGTGTAATAAATGTATTCATTATTAGATCTATATTTACACTCCCAAACAATAAAATTACATTAATGATGTTAATGTTAAATGTTAGTGTTTGATTGGTCAGTTCCACATTTAGTGCTATGTACATAAAAACATTAATATTACCTCTTTTGTATTTCCTTTATAAAAAAAAGTGCATTGTCTTAATTCTAGTTTAGAATTTATTCTCATGGGTTCCTAGGTGAGGTATTACATCTAGTATCAAAGCTTGAGTTTTTGGACTGGGAACTTTAAGAATTGTACACCTATTAGGTTATTAATAGGTATACTTGAATTAAAACCTTTGATACTTATTTCTTTTAGATTTAATAATCATAGTTTTTTTTAACTAAACCTTTGTCTTTTATTTCCCCTAACTTGATTTGGAATATTTATTTATTACATCGGTGGTCATAGGTAAAATGCTTTCTAAAATTGAGTCTATTGCTAGGGGTTGACTTAAAGGTCTAGGCAGAAGCCATGGATGGAGTAGACATCACATTCCCTCATCGAGACTTCATCAGGAAAGTTTATAGGAGGAACAGTATTTGAAGGAGCAAAGTGGAGAGAACAAAGATGAGAAAAGTGGGGATCAAAATACTTTATTAGAGAATCCTCACACCCAATAGCTTTTGTAGGAGATTTTGAAGCATCTAGGACTTGGATAGAATTAGATTGATTAGGATAAGTCTCATATTCTCAGAATGAGGAGAGAGAAATATCTTGAAGTCCTAGGAGGAGGAACAATGTGGCGGATGAGGATGCTATTTTGGCTAGACACATTAGGGATCTCCTTAGGTCCCAACCTCCTACATTTGATGATCTATAAGTGGCATTGAGGTTAAGACCTAGATAATTAACTTAGATAGATGATTTTCTATCCACCCCTATGATAGAAATACCAAGGCTAGGTGTACCATCATGCAACTTAGAGTATTTTTATCCACATGGTAGTGATTGGAGGAAAAAAAAATGTATTTGAACATGGCTACAATTTTTTGGGATTTGTTCCTCAAGATATTTCAAGCTCACTTCCTATCAAATTATTGGAGGCAAAAATGTGTACATGAGTTCCATAATCTATGTCAATTGGTCTTTTCATTGAGTATTTTGAGCATCAATTTTTTAGCTCAAGCAGTAGCTAGTTTTGGTAATGATGAGGCTTTTATGGTTTTAGAATACAAGACTCTTAAGGATGCGGTTATTAAGGCTATGTTGGTTGAGAAAAAATTGTCTATGGGTCTTGGTAGCCAAGATGGTATTCAGACTAGTGGTACTTTGTTTTCAAGATTTATGGGTAACCAATTTCAAGGAGCTAAAATCTCTAAGAATCATCCTACATTCTCAAAAGGTAATCAAAAATAGAAAAATAAAAAATTCTTCCATCATGGTCAGAGTGATGATTCTCAGACTAGGAAATTCCATAATTGGAAACACAATAAGCACAACCTGATGATCTAGCCTACGTAGAGTTCTTTATAGAGTGCTAGTAGAGGGATATTTCAACAATTCGGTACACCTTCCAATGGGAGATATTTTGGTAGAGGAAGAGGTTGTTTCTATTGCGGGAAGCATGGACACATTTATATCAATTTTCCTCAGTGATCAACATAGTTCTTGGGCCAGAGATAGGAAAAGCTTCTGAGCCTACAATTGGTGATACTGGAAGGTCCCATAAAGTTTTTTTTTTGTAGCAGAGCATCGATAGAATGAGCATCAAGGCATGGTGGTGGAGAATTTGGGTGTAATTTGAGGTATTTCTATTTCTATCTTATTTGATTCTACAACTACAGACTCTTTTATTTTTCCCTTTATAGTAGAGTAGTGTGGGCTAGCACCTACAAAGAAAGACATTAGGTGGCAGGTTGAGTTGGTCTCACTAAGATGGCCACAAAATATATTTTTTGTAGTTGTGAGTTGAATCTAGACATATTCAAAACCATAGTTAATTTTTTTGTTATCCCTTTGGAATCTAATGGAGTAGTCCTAGGAATGGACTACTTAGACATTCATATAGCTAGCATCGACTATTGAAACAAGACTATTTGGTTTAAGAATGATGTTAGTAGAGATACTAATATTATGTTAACAATGACCCATATCCCTTCATATAATTTTCTCTATGAAACTTAAGTGGTGCATGTGGTAGGGTTATCAATTTTTTTCTATAATAGCGAATGATTTGGATGAGGATGAAAGTTAGGACACATCTCTTAGTCATCCTATCCTTCATGAGTTTGTAGATGTTTTACCAAGTTAGATTCTAGGTATGTCATTGAAGTGTGACATATATTTTCATATTGAGTTTGTTCTAGGTGTAGAACTCATCTCTAAAGCTCCCTATTAGATGACCACTCAAGAGTTGAGTAAGTTGAGATTGCAGTTAGAGGAATTGTTGACCGAGGGTTTTCAACCTAGTGTTTCTCCATGGGGAGAACCCATCCTCTTTGTCAAAAATAAAGATGGATTGTTACACTTGTGTATAGATTATTGACAACTGAACAAGGTAACAATAAAAAAAATGTATCATTTTCCAAGGATTAATGATCTATTTGATAAGATTAAGGGGGCCAAGGTGTTCTCAAAAATAGATCTCAAGTTAGGGTATTACTAATTGCATATTTAGGAGGCGGATATTCACCTAATAATATTTTATACTCTATATGGACACTAAATTCATAGTGGTACCATTTGGTTTGGCGAATGTTCCATCTATTTTCATAATTTTGATGAATGGAGTATTCCTCTCATCTCTAGACCTTTTTTTTCTTGTCATCTTGGATGACATTTTCATATATTTGAAGTCCATAGAGAAAGATGATGATCACTTACATTAGGTGTTGTGATTCTTATGAGACAACCAGTTGTATGCCAATTTGGCCAAAGCGTGAATTCTTCCAAACAAAAGTAAAATGCCTAGGTCATGTGATTTCTAAGGAGGGTATTTTTGTGGATCCCTCAAAGATTCAAGAAATTGTGGAGTGGCCAACACCCACTAATATTTATGAGGTTCATAGTTTCATGGGATTTGATAGATACTAATATCAGTTTGTTAAGGATTTATCTCTTGTAGCACATCCTATCACTTCTATTTAGAGAAAAGGGAAGAAATTCTTTTTTTTAGAATAGTATGAGGTGGATTTATATAACTTTAAGGAAATATAGACCAGTGCACCTATCTGTTGGAAATATTCAGGAATTAACCAAGTTACTGAGAGGGGAGGGGTGAATCAGTAACTCCAAATTTTCTTCTAATTTTAACATGTATTTTACTTTTTAACCTTTGCATACAGAAAGCATGAAACTTGAAAGCATTCACAATAATGACACAAAGATTTGGTTACCCAGAAACCTTCCAAAAGAAAGTAAAACTGGGGTGGGGATGAAACCCACAAAGCTTTAATACTGCAGAATAAAGTTGGCCGGTTAAGGCTTACAATTTGATCACTTCTGATGATCTGCCCTGTTAGGAGCAATAAGGATTGCTAAATCCACCCTGTTAAAGGATTTACAAACATACAGTGAAGTATGCACTCAGTAAAGAGATTTATACAAAGACTGTTAAGTCTACCCGGTTAAAGGATTTAGTACTGATTCACCTGTTAGAATGAAACAGTAGATCTCTGCTTTGCAACTAGATTGCTGATTGAGATTCTCTGATGTACTGATCACCTTCTGTGATGAATTTGTCTTTGCTGAACCTTATACTTCTGAAGCCTTCTGCAATTCGCTTATCTCTGCCTTTCTTTTTCTTTCACATTTATTCTACTTGATTATTTTTCATCTTTTTACAACATTGTTTATATACAAGTCTCAAACAATTAATTACAATTACAATTACACAGTCGGCTTGACAAATAAACATAAGTGCCACTAAGTTGGCCCAAATAGTTACTCGGTTCCTTCAAACTGACTCGGTGACTTTCTGATACTCGGTTTCCACTGCATTACTCGGCATCGTCATGCACTCGGTAGAAGTGAAGGCACGGTTCATACTGATCACTCGGTAGGTATTGAACTCGGTAAGTACTGGTGACTCGGTAGACAAGATGTTACTCGGTTTACATTGTCCTGATCGGTTTGTACTAACTTGCTCGGTTTGCACTTGTCTGCTTGATTTGCACTGTCTGCTCGGTTTGCACTGTCTGCTCGGTTTGCACTGTCTGCTCGGTTTGTATCCAGAATGCAAATAAGTGTTGTCACTAGTGGCAATTCTGCTTAATGCCAACAATCTCCCCCTTTGGCATTAGTGACAAAAACACTTATTGGCCAAAATTTATATACACGAATCATACTGAGTTTTATTTTGATTTTTCAAAATTTTGTCTTTATAGGGCTTTATACATTGTCTCCCCCTTTCAATGTGCTAACTGTTCCTTATACAAATCTATAACTGTATACATATCTCTCCTTCTATACATATCTCCCCCTTTTTGACGATAATGCCAAAGGTGCATATACAAGTTATTTACAGAGAGAATCCAAAATTTGATAAGAAATCAGAATGTACCTTCATTATTAGTGCCAGGGTTCTGTCCCAACTTTCTTGCAGGATTTTACATGTTTGTATAGCAATTTGGACTTCTGCAGAGAGTTCAATCATGTGATCTGCTATAGAGAACTGATTGTCATGAATCAATGTTCTGGAATGTTCAATGTGCTTATACATTGTATTCATGATGGGAAGGATCATGTGTTGGATGTCTAGTAGTGTGGACCGGATCCTTGAGTCTTCTTTCAATAGATCAGACTGCATATTAGATAGGTGTGAAATTTTCATGTGATGAGCAGAGCTTGAACTTGGTTCAAGTTGCAGCTTCTGTATGCTAATCTTCATATCCTCGTCCATTTTATTCATTTTATCTTTAACATCCTTTGTGAACTCGGCAAAATTGCATAGTCTGGCCAAAAGAGAGGTAGCATTCGAATAAATAGACTCTATGTTAGACAAAACTGAAGACAATTCTACTTGGTTAATAGCTATGTGCTGAGCAATGTGCTCAAGCACTTTATTGTTGAATCTCTTCTCGGCTCTTTCAACTAACTTTTCTATCCTGGATGAGTCCTCATTGTATTTCTCATCTGCCTCTGCTAATTGTAACAAAACATGCTGGGAGGAGTCTACTTTAATGCCTAATGCATCAGACAAAATGTCCTTAGCATCCTTGATGATTTGATACTCCTTGTCTCTCTCCTCTTTTAGCTTCTTTTGTTTTGCTTTCCTTTGGAGGATCTCACCTATATTCTGCATCTGGTCTGCTGAGAGATTTGCAAAATCTAATGTAGGAATCTCTATCTCTTCGTCTAGGTCTATATCCTCAACTATATTTTTACCCAAAAATTTTATACTCGGTAGAGCCTTAGGCTTATCTATACTTAATGCTCTTGTAGTAGTGACAGTAGATAAAGTAGGGCTGGCTATTGACACTGGTATACTTTCTACTGGAGAACTTAAAATATTTACACTTGAAGATTCAAAAGCTGGAAAACTTACTGGTACAGGAGACTGCAGCTCGGTAGAAGAAATGGTAGCTGCCTCTGATGTTGCTAGGGATGATTGGACAAATGTGGAAGTTGTCACAACCATGCTTGAAGGTGTCTCTGGGCTGGATGTAGAGATTTTCACTGGAGAGGTAGGAAGGGATGCAATGACTTCTGCTGCTATCCTTACAGTATCATCTACCTCGGTATCTTCTTCTTGTTCATCGCTGTCATCTTCAATATCCTTTATTATTACAGTTTCAATGCTCGGTTGGTGAAGGTGGTATATGTTCTTCCATGTGGCTTTTGCAGCCTTCACAACCGATTCAATATTGTTGATCAAAATCAAACAAGTATTGAACTTCAATGTCATCTTATTTTCATTTTCTTTTAGTGCCTTCTTTACTTCATCATTGTTCAAGCTCGGCATCAACTGTCTCAGGTTTTGATCATATATGTCTATCACAGTTTGCCTTGCATTGCTCCATCTCATTCTTATTGGATTCAATAGAACTGCTGGAATCTGTGGGGTAATTTCTTCAGGAGAGTATTTCCACTGTCCCATCTTCTCAATAACAGCATCTTCTATTTCCTTCTGTTCTTCTTCCGATCTGGTTTCATATTTCAAGGATTTTATGTTACTTACTCCAGATCCTGATCCATCTCTAAAGAGTTTGAGCTTTTCTTGAAGGGTTAGAGGAGGCCTTTTGAATACTATGTCTTTATCTGCCTTTTCTGCCTTGTCTGCCTTGCCTTTTGTATTTCTCCTTGTAAACACAGCAGTGGGAGGCACAGATGCCTTAGTGATGAAAACTTTTCCTTTCTTCTTTGCAGGTTCTGGTTCCTCTGTTTTCTCATCCTTTTCTCCTTCTTTTTCATCTATTTCTTCTTTGTCCTCGGTTATCATTTGCATTTTGGCTATCCTCTTCTTTCCTTTGTTTACCGCCTGTGGAAGCTTTATGCTTAGTTCAATTCTCACCTTAGCTTCATCATATGTTCCAAAATATGGAGCTTTGGGATTGACAGGCTGATTTAGAAGAGCTTCAATGATATTCTTGGTTTCATCAATATTTACCTCATAAGGAAGAGGTTTTACATATACAGTTCTTGGTTTAACTGCTTGAATATACACATTATCACAATCTACCATAAAACAGATGTCATCTTTGTAATCTTCCACCAACTTCTGTGGAATCCGGAATCTGTCATTCATTTTCTCTTTGAAGGACTCAAAATAGTTATCCATGATGCTTTCAAAGTTTTCACCCATTTCTGCAATGTATTCATTTATTTCATAGAGTACTGGCACATCTTTTCTCCATACAACTTTTCCTTTAGAAGGGAAGAATTTCTGAACATAGAAGAATAAACAGACTAACAAGGATCCAAACTTACATGGATTGTTTTTGGAAGTTTTGATGCTTTCCATGTTCTTGTTAAACTGTTTCAACAATAAGTCTGCTAGGTCAAATGTCAAGTTGTTTTTGACCACTTTGTATGCCTGGTCAACAGCTTCACAGGAGACAATGTTCTGTCGACTAGAACTGTAAATCTTGTGGGCAATGATATGTGTACCAAACTTCAGTTCGGCGTCAGTAATGCTGCTAACCTTCATGCCTCTACCATCCCACTCGGCTAGGGTTTTCTTCTCTAGTTCTGTCCGACCTAGGGTTTTGGTAGTTTTCACTTTGTTCAACATGGGAAGACCGGTGATTTGTTGAATCATTTTCTT
Source organism: Chamaecyparis obtusa (assembly GCA_027943335.1). NCBI lineage: Eukaryota > Viridiplantae > Streptophyta > Pinopsida > Cupressales > Cupressaceae > Chamaecyparis > Chamaecyparis obtusa. The sequence continues at coordinate 275,414 of BSBK01007191.1, read as the reverse complement.
TGTGATCTCAATAGGTTGCTCAAGCCAAATCTTGCCATCGTGTACTCGGCTGAGAATGTACCTAACCCATTTATTTCAAAAGTTTCGAGGAAGATGTGCAATGTGAACTAAACCCTTATCTTCCAGATGTTTGTGCTCGGGCTTCAAAATACCATCCACACATAGTTCCTCACGCACAATGTCTAGTTCTAGGTTTCCCATTTCTTGAATTGAACAGTTAAAATGATTACGGATATCGTTGATAAGCAGTACCTTAGGAGGAATCTGAGATTGAGCTCCGTTCGGATCTAGGGCTGCTGCAATTGCGGGCACGATCTTAAAATCTGGTGCTTTCCACTCCCCTTGGACTAACATATCAGATCCTTTCTTTGCTGAAGTGCTGGATGATGCCATGGTAGCTCACAGAAAATTTCTTTCGCAAAAGTATTAAATCGCCGGGTTGCCCTTGAAGTTTTCTGCTCTCAAAGTGCTAAAGATTCGCGGTGAAGAATGAGTTCGATTACTTGCTTTTTGTTTACAATACTGTCATTAATGCTCATTTCAAATTAGGGTTGGAATTCTGACAGACTGTCACCCACTAAGAATTAATTTCTCGGAAAAGACTTCGCAGCTCGGTGAACTCAAGAATTCATAATGCTCCGACCTCGCTCGGTAAAGACAGGTACCGACCTTGCTCGGTGAAGACTATACCGACCTCCCTGTGATCTCACTGCATCTTGCATGCTAATTTAGACTTTTCTTTTAATTTCAGTTCTGGAACTGCTTGAGATTGATCTATGAGAGTACAGTTCCAGTGCTTCCTTGGAAATTTAGTTTGAGTCGGTAGAGCCATCCATTCCATTACTTGGACTGGATTGCTCGGTAGCTTTAGGAATCCATTTTTGTCTTATCTATTTTCTGACCTTAGTTGCTTCATTCTTCTTTCCTTCTTCAATTTCACTAGCATTCATGCAGTTTCTGGCTATGTGACCGAGTTTAGTGCATTTGAAACATCTTATGGTAGTATCTCTTTTCCTTAGATGATGTTTTATGCAATTCATGCCAATGTGTCCATATTCTCCATAGTAATGACATCTACACCAGGTGTTGTAGTCCCATCCAAACATTGCTCTCACAATTTGTTCTGCTGGATTAAATGTCTTGGATCTGCACTCGGATGCCTTGTGACCTTGTTTGTTGCACTTGTGACAATTACCTCTGAATCTAGGTTTTTCCCTGCATTCATTTGCTTTGTGACCGGGTTGATTGCAGCTATAACATTTTCCATTGAATTCTGCTTTTTCATTGTTCCAACATTTATTTGAAGTATGTCCTATTTTACCACAATGATTACAAGTAGGTTTTTGATTTCTTTGAGTACCTTGTTTAGAGGATTCGCCTTCTTCTTTGTATCCAAGTCCTGCTTTTCCTTTTTGCCTATGAAGATTTCGTTCATACAGCTGATTTAAGTCTTCTTGACTTTTCAGCATTCCTTCATTGATTTGTTTTTCAGCGTTTAGGTCATCTATCAATCTTAGATTGGTTTCCTTTTCAGATCTTAGTTCTTCTCTTGTGTTTTCTACTTCTGAACTTAGATTTAGAATTTCTTCATTTGTATGAGAGATCTGATCAATTAGATTTTCTAGCTGAAGGGTTTTGTTTTGGACTTCAATGTTTCTTCCATCTAATTCATCTTTCAACTTGTTTCTTTGTTCCAAGATCTCACAGAATCTTGTAGAGTGTAGTTCTTGTTCTCTTTTCAATTTTCTCACTTCTTCCTGCAGAGACCCATTCTTTTCTAGGAGTTCTTTGATAGCATTGTTTGCTTCATCTGAGTTATTTGAGGGAAGAAGATCTTCAATCTTTTCTTCAATGTAATTCTGATCATTCATCTGATTTGCAAGTTCCTTCCTTCTCCTTAGGGATTGGGAAAGATGTTCTTTTGCTTCTTTGAGTTTAGCTATGGCCATTTCCAGATCTAGCTTTTCATTTTCAATCACCTTGTTCAGTTTGAATACCTCCATTGTCCTGGATCTTTGCTCAAGCTAGTTAAGCTTTGTCTTGAGAACCAATGCTGCTCTGATACCAATTGTTGGAAATATTCAGGAATTAACCAAGTTACTGAGAGGGGAGGGGTGAATCAGTAACTCCAAATTTTCTTCTAATTTTAACATGTATTTTACTTTTTAACCTTTGCATACAGAAAGCATGAAACTTGAAAGCATTCACAATAATGACACAAAGATTTGGTTACCCAGAAACCTTCCAAAAGAAAGTAAAACTGGGGTGGGGATGAAACCCACAAAGCTTTAATACTGCAGAATAAAGTTGGCCGGTTAAGGCTTACAATTTGATCACTTCTGATGATCTGCCCTGTTAGGAGCAATAAGGATTGCTAAATCCACCCTGTTAAAGGATTTACAAACATACAGTGAAGTATGCACTCGGTAAAGAGATTTATACAAAGACTGTTAAGTCTACCCGGTTAAAGGATTTAGTACTGATTCACCTGTTAGAATGAAACAGTAGATCTCTGCTTTGCAACTGGATTGCTGATTGAGATTCTCTGATGTACTGATCACCTTTTGTGATGAATTTGTCTTTGCTGAACCTTATACTTCTGAAGCCTTCTGCAATTCGCTTATCTCTGCCTTTCTTTTTCTTTCACATTTATTCTACTTGATTATTTTTCATCTTTTTACAACATTGTTTATATACAAGTCTCAAACAATTAATTACAATTACAATTACACAGTCGGCTTGACAAATAAACATAAGTGCCACTAAGTCGGCCCAAATAGTTACTCGGTTCCTTCAAACTGACTTGGTGACTTTCTGATACTCGGTGTCCACTGCATTACTCGGCATCGTCATGCACTCGGTAGAAGTGAAGGCACGGTTCATACTGATCACTCGGTAGGTATTGAACTCGGTAAGTACTGGTGACTCGGTAGACAAGATGTTACTCGGTTTACATTGTCCTGATCGGTTTGTACTAACTTGCTCAGTTTGCACTGTCTGCTCGGTTTGCACTTGTCTGCTCGGTTTGCACTGTCTGCTCGGTTTGCACTGTCTGCTCAGTTTGCACTGTCTGCTCGGTTTGCACTGTCTGCTCGGTTTGCACTGTCTGCTCGGTTTGCACTGTCTGCTCAGTTTGCACTGTCTGCTCGGTTTGCATTGTCTGCTCGGTTTGCACTGTCTACTCGGTTTGTATCCAGAATGCAAATAAGTGTTGTCACTAGTGGCAATTCTACTTAATGCCAACACTATCTTGGTGGTTTATGATCTAGCAGGTGATTTCATGGTTTGTATTGATGATTCCTTGGAAGAAATTGGGGAAGTCCTTATATAGGAAGGACATGTGATTTTCTATGAGTATCACAAACTCGTGGATCATGAGTTGAATTGCCCCATCTTGAATTAGCAATGGTGATTCATGCTTTAGTTAGATGGAGACACTTCTTTTTGGGACATCAATTTGAGCTACATAGTGATCATTGTAGTCTATAATAAATTTGTTAGTCAACCTAGTTTGAATTCTAGACAGTGGTGATGGATTGAATTTCTTTGCGAGTGTGATTTTGAGGTCAAATATATTCAAGAAAAAGAGAATGTGGTAGTTGATTCTTTGAGTAGGAGGAGACATGAGATATTAGCACTGGATCTTAGTGTGGATTTATAGAGTCATATCCTTCAAGCACTTCTAGTAGACACTTGGTACCAAGAGTTGAGATCATAGATTGATTTTGGGAGACCTTTGGAGGCTAGATTCTCAAGGTATGCATTGGATTCTGATGGTCTATTGGATAATTTGAGTTATATTTATGTACCACCCTCAGAGGGTCTTCATACCTTGATTTTATTAGAGACAAGCACCCTATTCAAAACACCTTGGTGTCAAGAAGATGCACATAGATCTTTGAAAACTCTACCATTGGTCATGTATGAAACATGATATCATAGATTTTGTGGCAAGGTCTTTAGAATGCTAGAGAGTTAAGGCAAAACATTAGCATCCAATAATGCTTTTATAGCCAAATCACATTCTAGAGTGGAAATGAGATATCATATTGATGGATTTCATCATAGGTTTTCCTATTACTCCTCATAGACATGATGCTAACATGGTCACTATGGATAGGTTCACCAAGGTGGCACACCTTTCTCCTATTTGATCATCCTACATAACATCTTTAGTAGCCCGAGTCTTTTTTGGAAGACATTGTGATCCTACATGGCATCATCTCAGATTGAGATCTTGTATTCACTTTAGCATTGTGGACTTCATTACTACTATGCCTTAGGAGCTCAATTGAACTTCATTTCATCATACCATCTTGAGGCTAATGAATAGATTGAGTGGGTCAATCAAGTATTTGTGGACATGTGGATGTATCTCATGGATCAAAAGAATCACTAGGAGGACTACTTGTATTTTGTCCAGTTTACCTATAATAATGGCTATCATAGCTCTATTGGAATGTCTCCTTTCTAGGCTTTATATGGTTGTCCTTTTCATACCCACTTGAGTTGGGATTGATTGGAGGATTGAGTTATTTTGGGCCCTGAGATGGTTCAAGACATAGAGTAGTAGGTAGTGTGCATTTGAGAACATCTAGTGGCAGCATAGGATCAATAGAATAAATATGTAGATGCTCGTAGAGTAGATAAATAGTTTTTAATTGGAAATGAGGTATTCTTGAGAGTGCATCCATGAAATAATTTGATCCATTATAGAAAGGTTTCTAAGTTGGAACCTTGTTATTGGCACATTTGAGATCCCAAAGAGGACAGGACCAGTTGCTTACTGCCTTGCATTGTTGCCTAGCTTACCTCACATATATGATGTTTTCCATATTTTTGTACTTAGGAAATATATTCATGATGTAGCACATGTACTTTATTGGAATGCATCTCAAGTAGAGGACAGACAGTTTACTTTGGAGCCCATTCGTATATACTTTAACAATGGAGATTGACCCTTAGGGGTCGTACCATAGAGAAAGTGAGGGTCCAATGAGACCCAAATGATGAGTTTGCAATTAATTAGGACACTTTGAGACTGAGGGAGTTATTGTTACAAGTGTGATTGTCATTGCACCAAAATATTGACCTTTTAATGCCCAACGCAACCACTAGACTTATAGAATCGATAGGAGGTAGTTAGTTTCTTGTCATGAATCCCGAGGGGAGTGTTGACCATTTTGCCAACAATATCCCCCTCAACTTTACCTGAGGGGATTCAAACATGTGACCAAGCTCTAATACCACTTGTTATAAGTGTGATTTTTGTTGCACCAAAAGATCGACCTTTCAATGCCCAATACAACCACTAGACTTATAGAATCCATAGGAGGTGGTTAGTCCCTTGTCACGACTCCTAAGGGGAGAGCTAACCATTTTACCAACAATTATATCCTTCTCTATTTATAGGATTCTAAGAGTAATCCTAATCCTATGAGGAACAATGTAATACCCACCCATATGTTGTTATTTTTGTTTATGTGGCCAAACTCTTTTAGGACTTTATTATGCATGTACCAGATTTATATTTTTTCTTTGGATGATACTTTGATGCTATGTTAATACGTCATGATAATGCATTTATATTAATGTGACTTTTTCTTGTGTTATTTCATTCTTATATGTATATGATGTTTACTTATTCATGTTAGGACATATTATGATGTTATAATTTCTCATGAGATACTAACCCTTACATTTTGAGGATTCATTAATTAAGGATATATTTTTGCTTATGTTTGATGTGTCTTTATGAGAGGGATGAAATCATAGGTACTCAATTTCAAGGCCACATGATCTCTCTCTCTCTCTCTCTCTCCATATATATATATATATATATATATATATATATATATATATATATATATATATATATATATATATATATATATATATATATATATATATATATATATATATATATATATATGTATATATATATGTATATGTATATGTATATGTATATGTATATGTATATATATATATATATATGTATATATATATATATATGTATATATATATATATATATATATGTATATATATATATATGTATATATATATATGTATATATATATATATGTATATATATATATATGTATATACATATACATATACATATACATATACATACACATATACATATATATATATAAGACTAGATAAGATATAGTATATGAAGCACAAAATCAAATTGATATAAGTATATGACTAGATATAGTGTTTTCATTATGGCAACAAAGTCATATAGCAGTTTGGAGTCAGTGCACTAAGTGTAAAGATCAGAAATTAGTTAAGTGTTGAAGACTGGACAACATACAAAGCACCTGCGCCCATGCGTACGGATGAATTATGGTATGCGCCCTAGAAGTTAAGGTTGTTAGACTATATTCTTACTTAGTCTAAGAGTGCATAAGTAGATATACAAAGATGTGAAAGTTACAGTCAGTTGAAGTTGCACAGCCAGTGTGTGCTAGTAGAGAATAGAGCATAGAGCTGACAATGACTATTTTGGTTTGCGATTGTAAATTAATGTTGTAGAGGCTATGCACCCATTGTATTTAGGTTGCCAACATATGTACATGTATAATTGTAAGCACGCTTAATCCAATTCATTTGGAAGTTTTATTTGTAATTAGTTATAGGGCCGACTTATTTGTATAATTGGTATGAGCACATAAATATAAGGTGCACCCATTGTAATCGGTATGGAAGTCAAGGAAGTTGTATAAAAGTTATGTGAAGCAAAGTAGAGGTATGTGAAGAGAGCATATGATGTATTAGAGCTTTGCTAGAGGTCAAAGCATCAGCGTACCAAAGGAACTGATCTGACAAGCAGTGTCACAGCATAGTTCACCAGCATATATAGTGTGTATCTGATCTCAAAAGGTTGTAGCCTTCATCATTTGAGCAGTGAGCTCTAGGACAGTGAGTCCACTCCCCTAATAGGTATCATTGTAAAAGACTCCTAACAGGGTCTGACCCTTAACCAAGTCTATTGTACTAAAAGCATTGTAAAGCTACTCCTAACAGGGTAAAGGATCTTCTAACAAGGATCACAAAACACTAGTGCAGATTATTAGTGGGTATCAAGTCCCTCCAAGGTTTTTACCTATTTAGGTTTCCCCATAACCATATTGGTGTCATGTGTTGATTTCATGTTTCATGTTTATGTGAATGTTTAATTCAGTACTTAAGCATTTATAATTCAGTATTCAGATTAAAGTGAAAAGTTAAAATATAGTGAACACTGATTCACCCCCCCCCCCCCCCTCTCAGTGTTCCCATTCATAACAATTGGTATCAGAGCTCTGGTCCTCAGCAAAGAAGTTTAAACACTTAAGGAGATCATGGACAAAGAAAATTTGAAGAAGAATCTTGAAGAAGCTCTTGAAGACCTAGACAACTCAAAAAGAGAAATTGAAAAACTAAAAGAAAAAGTCAATGATGCTCAATTAGTTATCAAGAGACTAAGAAAAGATTTGAAGGGACGCTCTCACAGTGATCTTGAAGAAAAAGTCAAGAAGTTGAATGAAGAAAATGCATCCTTAGTGAGTCATCTTGAAGAACTTGATGAAAAATTGATGAACAGTCAAGATGTCTACAATGAAAAAGTAAAGGAGAACCTTTAACTGAATGAAGAGTTAAGGGAAGCAAATTTGGAAATCTTGGATCTAAATAATTGCAAAGCAAGATTGGAGTCTGAATTGAAAGATGCAAAGAACCACATTGACAAATTACACACCAGTGCTGAATTGGTAGAATCACAGTTGTATGCAAGAAGAGTCAAAGGAGACACTAGTTGTATTGGATACAATGAAGCACAAAATCAAATTGATAAGATGCGAGCAAGAAAGGAGACACAAAAAGAATCTACTGATATTGAGAAGACTGAAGATCAAACCAAAGACAATGGTAGTCCTCCTAAAAATGAGTGCAAGCCTATTGAATGCACATGTTTTGCATGTAACAAGCATGAACACATTGCAAGAAACTATACAGAGGTAAAGCCTTTTAATGGTTATTGTTATACATGTAATAGATTTGTTCATAGAGAAATAAATTGCAAGACTAGTAAGAAGAACAGGATTCAACATGATCAAAGAAATCAGAATCAGACCAATGCAAGAAGTTCTCAAAATGTTACATGTCAGATACGTAACTATAATGGTCATACAGCAAAATAATGTAGAATGGTGACTCATGTTAATTTGTTGAGGAATAATAGACCTCTAGTGATTTTTCACACCTGTAACAAGGCTGGACATATCTCAAAGTTTTGTAGATCAAGGACGCAAGGTCAGGAAAGCCCTAAAAAGGCCGAAGAACCAATTTTGGATCCTAAAGCAGAAGTCAAGTTTGTAAAGGCATCAAAAGATGCGAGCATGATTTGGTTAGATGGAAAGAAAGAAAATGTTGATGGTAATGTATTGGATGCATCCCCAATGGACACACCCTCTACATTTGCATGAATGGCCCTCAGGGTCATAGGGGGAGCTAATTTAGCTCTAGACCCTTACATGGCTGGTATACTCATCCTCAGAGTATGTGCCTTTGGACTTAAGCTATTAGAGTGTATTGGAACCTTTGTACAAGAGTGCACATGTTGATGGTTAGCAGAACTCAAGTTTGAAAATTTGAAGTGACAGCCTGGTTTACGCGAGTTGCATTAATGGCAAATTTCTTACTTTAAGTACACAAAAAGATGTTTATTTACTCATTTCATTCATACTCAGAGTGATTGGAGAGAAGATTAAGCCTTGGAAGTTGTTGTGAAGATTTGGAGATTAAGTTATCAGTGATTGTAGTGCATTTGATCGGTTGCGGAAACCCTAGCTCGTTGTGCCGATTCGAAAACCATCAGAACATCTCAGAGATCATTTGGAAAGAAAATATCAAGTCATGGCCACTCCTATTGTTTTTGATGTTGCTGAGAAGAAGCGATATGTTTTCAAGAGGCACTCATTTAAATCAACCCTAGATGATTTAGAGGGAGCATTCTCCCGCACGCCTATGGGTGTCATGCATGTAGAAGACATAAGGGCTTTAGATGTAAGAAGGAACCTGTTGGACTGGATAGGTTAAGGGTGCACATGGACAAAATGTTAAAACTAGACAAAACCTTCATGGATGAATACACAAAATGGAATGATCACCCCATTGTTGAATATGCCATGGCATATGAGTTTTATGAGGAAAAATGGATTAAAATATTATTGAGCAAAATCCATGATGACTTGTTTTGGATTGGAGATGTACCAGTAAGAATTACAGGAGACCTAATTCATGAGATGACAGGCCTTTCTAAGATAGGCGCCATCCTTCCTATGGGTAAGGATGTCAAGAAAATGGTGGAGAAAGTGTGTAAATCAAGAAGTGATAAGCGCGGCATGACCATTGAGCCTATAGAGTAGCCAGACATCAAGTTAATATCAATGATATTGGGTTACAGATTTCATCATACCAGCAGGGTGAATAGTGTGTCTGCGGGCACTATTCTAGCAGCCATCCATCTTGTGCAAGAAGATGGAGAGTTCAACTTGTGTGAGATCCTACACACACAGTTGATAGACAAAATTAGGGCTATCAAACATGACAAGACTAAGGTATTCAAGTTTGGGTCCCTTATCATCTATATGTACCTTCATATAGTTGGTAAAGTGTCAGACTTGTATCTAGACAAGTCTATTCCTACCATGCCACAGATATCAAACAAAGCATCCATAGAAAGCATATTTAGAGATTACATTACCATGGAATTGAAGACTTTCAAAGAAAGAATGCGGATGAGGTACAGGATTCCTGAGAATATTGTAGAGAAGTATAAGGATACAATATGCTTCATGGTGGAGATTGATACTACATGTATGGAAGCTATGGAACCTAGGACTAAGTGGATTCATCCACTTGGGTATGAGGTTGAAGAACATGTTCTTGAAGCTTATGCATAGGTACTACTATCATCCCCTAAGGATGTCAATGAACCTAGGTGGGGAACCTATGAATAAAAATCTAGAGAAGTTGATGCTAAGCTGAACAGTGTTGCAACTAAAAGAAAGGTTGCAAAAGTTACATCAGAGATCTTGAGGATTCATGGTGTATCACAAGAAGACCTTAATAAAGCAAGGGATGAGAAGATTTCTCTAGAATTGAAGAGCACAGTAGAAGAACAAGAAGATCCCAAGGTAAAGAAGATAAAAATTGAGAAAGATGACAGTCAGAAGGATAAGGAAGATAGTACTCCTTCTGCGCCCAAAGATACTCCTCAGGAGTATAAGCCTTTATTCAAGAGGAAGAATGAAGAAAGCACTAGTCATCCATCCTCATGAGAATTAAGGAGCAAGAAAAACACTCAAGCACCTCCTCAGGCAGGATTCAGACCTAGCCTCAAAGTTCTATATGCACGAATTGTTG